>JAHDVE020009206.1:0-175868 GCA_022606495.2 Halesus radiatus | reverse complement strand
TCTTAACAAAATGAGTCATGACTCATCGCTAGAGTACAGTGCCTACCGATAACGACGCGTGTTTACGTCTATCCAATTATGAATTTGACGTTGAAACGTTGATGGTAAAATTATGTATACATTTGAACTGGAAACTATTGATTTTAAAGAGTAAGGTCAACTAGGGAACGAAAATTGTTCAACATTCTGCTCCATGCTGATCTCCTGGTAGATGAAGAGAATTTGTATTACAAATTCTGGTGTTTAGAATTCTAGATGCTGTTATTATCACCAAATACCGAATGCATGCTGATTTTTATGTTATACTGCAATAGAGTCCCATCTGAACCCGAAGCCAGTGGGATTATGGCATCCCTAGTTTTATGAAATGTTGAGAGGGTAAAAGAAGTCAGGAACGATAAATGCGAGAAAGATGAAGGCCAACCGCCGCCTCAGACCAGTCATTACAATGCCAATAGTGATATATAATGGAGTGGGAACACTGGAGGCGCGTTTATAGAACCGCGGGGATGAAGTACAAAAATGTTCATGAATCCTTGAATTATATTAGTATAAAAGAAGCATTCAATATTTACGACTCTTTCGAGGTCGATCCAATCTACCACGAACCAAAAAAACTAAAAACCAATATTCTCCCAAAAAATAACATCCGACCAATACATTTGAGAATTGTGACAGATGGTTCCTGTGAAATACGCGTCTGCGAGCTTTCGGAATGTGGCTGTATAGGCGAAGGTTGAAAATATCAGGGCGATCAAATCACTTAGATTGAGGTCTTGAATTGAGTAGAGAAGCGAGGTGAATTTATTGAAGATATCGGCAGATGATACGCAGAATGTCAGTCGTAATACAACAAGAAATGAAAAAGAAATGTCGTAAAAGAAACGATCGCGCGGAATATTGCAAAATTGACGAGCGAGAGAATCACGTTTTTGTTAGACAGATGCGATGATGTGATGAGTCGAACCCAAAAAGAAAAATCAAGAATTTATGGCTGCCCCTACGGAATTTTTTTATAATGTAAATAACAACTATAGTATTAATAGTATTGTAGCGTGGATAATGTGGCGTTAATGATTTGTGTTATAATATTGTTTTGTTTTTCTATTTTATGTGACTGTTAAACGTTTGAAAAAGATTGTTCATTACTTTATGGTTTAGAATCTCTATGTAATTTTTTATAGCTCTTTATATTATGTTCTGAAATCCATGTAAAGGCCAAGATATAATCAAATAATTAAACTAAGATAAATTTTAGAAATCAGAAAAAGTGTTAATAGTTAATTAAATATAAATTAATAATCAAATATTTTTTTTAAATAGCTATTGAATTTATTTTCATTTTAATATTAATATTTTTTTATTAACATTTTTGATTAATTACTTACATACTTTAATCAAATTTTGTTTATGTTTATAATTTGTCTATTCCTAGATTATTGTGCTCTATGTTTATCATTTGTATATACTATACATTCCGGATGACGAAAGCATCCCTTACGAAACATGTTGATATGTATATATTAATAAAGTGCTAATTACAAAGTAAGTTTTAATTCATTTATAAATTACATAGAGTTATTATTTCTTACTAGCTGATTTGATTTGACAGCGAAAGTTACTATCTCCAAATAAAGAAACATTCAATTGAATATTTTATTTCATTCCAGACGTTTATTTTTTCAAAATATATCTAAATCATAAAGTTCTTAAGTAGGTACCTACTCGTGTTTTCCATTTTGAAAATATTCTATCCAAAAAAACCTTCTTTTGAATATGCAATCTGTGGCTAACCAGAGTGTTATATCTATGGGCTAACCTAAATAAAACATGGCGGTTTAATGTTTTTCATACTAATTTTAAAACGTTATAGCAACAGTTTTACATATTGGATTTCATTCACACTACTTTCTAAACCTTCCCGGCACTAATAAAATACAAACTGTGCTATTTTCAGCGAAACCGATCCAGTGATTTTCGAGAACATCGAGGACAAACAAACAAACTTACATTGATATATATATATATAGATAAGTTACATTTCAAGTATCTTACAAAATATTTAATTGAAGGGTATTCTTGGTCGTGTATACCTTATCAGTAAAGAAGAAAATAGTAATAATATCCAGAAAAACTAATAATCCCCTTCTTCAAGGGTAAAAATACACACTTTGCAGGTTGCTAAGTCAAGAAATACTATAAGTGACGTATCTGTAAATTCTACACGGGTAATCAGCAAAATATATAAGGTTTCAAAAGACAATAATCCTCAATCTGTAATCTTTTAAATTCTATACGAAATACGTATTGGAATTTTGGGTAAAACGTTCAAAATTGCTTTCACCGATTTTCAAATTGCACCTATTTTCAATCATTTTGGGGTGTATTTAATAAAATTTAAAAATTACAGTTTGAATATTTTTGTATTTTTAAACTTTATTCATTTTTAAAAGTACCCGTATAGAATTTACACATAAATCATTTGTGGTATTGCCAAAATTAGCAAACTGCAAAGAGATGGTTAGGGCCATTTTTTTAATGCTGGCCCTCATACATCTGGTACTTGCTTAGTAGTAAGTTGCGAATTGTAATAAATACTTGATATGACACAACTAATTAAGGTTAAAAACTAAAAGTTGTAAAATAAATCGTGCATAAAACCTTTTATTCATCTGAACTAAGTTAATTAATAGTTCAGCATGTCGTCACCTTAATTAGTAAAATCCATGTTTTTACAAATTGAGATATGAACGCCATCTTGTAGCATTTTTTTAATACATATTATTACAATTATTACAAACAGAAAGCTCATATCCGTGTGATGATAGGAAATTAACAAAAAATCGTATCAAGTATCAGAAATAGTAAGGATTAAAAATATAAAATAACAACAATAAAAATAAAAATTTTAAATGTTATGGTCCGAAAAAAATATAATATTTATGTAAGGGTGGCAAAGCTGAATTTACGATTAATTTGCGATTCTTTGATCTGTTTCAGTTTCAGTGTCGATAAATCGACGTTTATTAAAATAACTAACTAACTAACCATCACGCCGTTTCCCCGCAGGGGTAGGCAGAGAGGACGAACCGCCAAACAACTCGATCTTGGCATACACTTCTTGCTTCATTCACATTCATACAATGCCTCATACATTCTCTTCTGTTATTCCGACTTCTGACATGGCCCGACTCGAGTATTTGATTCACTTGATCGTGCCATGTCTTCCTCGGGCGTCCCCGCCTTCTTCTTCCATTCACATTCGCGTCATATATTCTCCTTACACTCCTCTCTTCGTTCATTCGCTCTACATGCCCAAACCATCCAAGCGTCAATAATGTCATACAGTTTCATACAATACGACATGTTTAAATGTAAGTACAACATATGTTACATAATTATATTATTGTATGGTTTACATTACCTACCTCGCTAGGTGAAACCTGTTCTGAGGTAGGTGACTGGATCTTCTACTGAATCTTAGAATCCCGACTAATCTAAACAAAAGCAGTCCGTTGGTGTACTGTACTGTAATTTCGGTAGTCATATGGCGTACGGTCACATCTGCACTTTTTTTCTATTTCCAAGTTTTCTTCTAGAAACGTTACAAAATGCTCTGATCTCGGGTGTGGCAAAAGGATACATCTGTCAGTAGCATACAAACAAAGTTACAAAGGATAGAAAAGGAAAAACCAAAATAAACGTCAATTTTTTTACATCGCGTTTGGTATAACATTGTTGTGCCATGTAAGAGGAGAAAAAGATGAAAGTTAAAGAAATGAAATTTTCGATACGATTAATATGCGAATGTTAAAAGTAGTATATCGAGGAAAGCAATCACTTTGTGGCTTGACATTATAATTTAAATTAAAGCATTTTCTTTTGTTTTAAGCCACTTAATGTGAAGCCAATAAAGTGGCTAAAAAAAAACAAAAAACTTTCAATTAAATTAAAAGTAATCGGTGGTAAAAAAAAAATATATATATATTTTGTTTTGTTTGCACCGTGATAAGAGGCAAAACGAGGAATTTGAAGTCACCAAATTGGTGATGCCAAAAGAGCCCATTTGCAATATTTTATCAAAAATCTAAGAAAGCAGCAATAATTATTCATTAAAACAGGAGAATTGGCTTAATATGTAGGTTGGAGGACTTGATCGAAACCTTATTTTTGCTCTCCTGAGCAATATTGATATTAACAAATGGACCCTTCTGCCATATGACTACCGATTTATTTAATTTTATAAGAAAACTAAAACTTTATTGCATACAAAGATAATCAAAAGATTAACTAAAAAAATTAAATTCATGCTGGTTTAATAAACGATTTTTTTTATGTTTCTCTTGTTAAGGGATATTGAAAGAAGGGTGAATGCAGGAAACTCCATTAACGGAGGACTGGACGCGGTTGGAGCAAACAAAAAGTTGTCCAAAGAAGAGAAACTAGCAGTCCACGGTGGAGTGCTGATACCAACCCTGATGTATGGCATTGAGGCATGGAACTGGCAGAGGAATGATGAAAATAGACTGAATGCCGCTGAAATGAGATCTCTGAGATGAATGTGTACTAAAACCATGTATAATCGTGTGAAAAATGTTGAGATTCGTAAAGAATGCAAGGCTGATGTATGCATGAGTAAGATTAAGAAAGGGAAGCTTAGATGGTTCGGGCATGTAGAGCGATTGAACGAGGAAAGGAGTGTAAGAAGAATATATTACGCGAATGTGAATGGAAGAAGCCGGGGACGTCCGAGGAAGACATGGCAGGATCAAGTGAATCAAATACTTGAGTCCGGCCATGTCAGAAGTCTGAATAACAGAAGATAATGTATGAGAAGATGTATGAATGTGAATGAAGCAAGAAGTGTATGCCAAAATCAAGATGTTTGGCGGTCCATCCTCTCTGCCTACCCCTGCGGAGAAACGGCGTTATGGTTAGTTAGTTAGTTAGCTCTGTAAAGTTGCCAGGATGAACTTAGGTATTTTACTAATTAAGGTGGCGATATTTATGTAGTAGCAGTGTATATGGCTTAAGCCCGTTAGTTAAGGGTGGTAATAAATTAAATTTGAGTTTAATTTCTTAGTCTAGAAGTTAATTTGAGTCAGTTGACTAATAAATTATAAAACTCCCTTGGGGGGACTTTTCCGCAAAAACAGTTTAGTGCCAAAGAAATATTAATGAATTCTTATTACGGTTAGGTACGTCATAAAAAAGGTAACTTCCTCGCGTAAGTTAAACGTAAACCAAAACGAAATTTGCCTTCCTTGCCGTTACGATTATAATTTTCACAATAAGAATTAAGTGAAGTATAGAACAGCAAGGGTAAAGCTTTAGTTACGTTATGAGCTTTTCAGTGGGTAGTTACTTTATACAGCGAGCTTTGGAACAACGGAGTGCTTCATTCCAACTCGTCTGAAGCAATGTATTTTCTTTCACAGCTGGGGATTGTGCTTTCGGAGGAAATATTTTATTTGTGCTCTACGTAACTTCAGAGAGAGGGGTTTGCACAAAAACGATAAGAAAGATTTATTGAGGGTTGTTACTTTGTTAAATTTTTCTTAAGTTTTCATGTATGAACTGTAGGGATAAGAGTGTATCAATTCGTCGTCCACAACACAAACAGGCGTATCTCATATTTAGAAACTTTCCAGGAGAGTCAAAAAAATGTTTTTTTTTCGGATTCTTATACATTTTATTATGTACTCGTACATCAGAGATTCCCAAACAAGGCGACATCGCCCCCCAAGGGTCATTGGAGAGATCGAAGGGAAGGTGGAGGAATCAAATGGCAAATAGTGGGGCGGTGAAACTCTACAGGGGGCGGTAAAAGGCTACAGGGGGGCGGTGAAGGTCAGTAATGGGAGGCGAGAGAAACAAAAATATTTTTAATAAATTTTCCTTATGAATTCAAATTTGTCGTATGTACATCGTTGAACGAATCATGTAACAAAATGGACAGTTCAATTATCCTATTGATTTATAGAGAGATTAATAGTTTTTTGTCATTTTCTTTACGGTGTTATAACAAATAACCAGATTTATCTGAACCTGTTGTCAGGTGAACAATAATGTACTACATAATATAGATATTTAACAAGAACAAAAAGCTATAATAATGAAAAGCAGGGGTGATGAAAAGATCGTGTCGGGGTATAGAGGAGTCGACCGCTGAAATGAGTTATTATCTTTCAGTCACAGTGTATGTATTTAATATCGCGTAAGAAGAAACGGGGGGGGGACGTTTTTTATTTATTTAATATAAATACAGTACAGATATATTTTAATATCTAATTACAAAAAAGTATAAATTTATTCAACTAAAACTACCCAACTCAATAGAGAAAGATTTCTCGTGTTTGAGTTGGGGAGCAGCGCCATTAGCGACAGTAATGGTAAGTATAGAAATAAAAGTACATCAAGAATGTAATATAGATTAAAGTTTGTGTACACGGTTACTACAAAATAGAAGAGTAAAAGTATATGATAATAGAAATGCAACAATAAGGCTGATGATATAAAACTGCATTATTCTTTAGTTATTATAATTGCCCTGACGAAGCTTGGTCTAAGCGAAACCGGTTGCGTTAAAATGTAACAAATTCGTGATTGTTTTATTTAATAATAGCTGAAGTACCCGGCGTTGCCCAGGGTTATGAATACCCAGTAATTTTCCTCTAATTTCGAGCGTCAAACGTGAAAAATTTCTTCAAACAGTACCAAAATTCTGTTTTTAAGGGGTGTGAAAGGGGGGTGGGGGGTCCTTTTTCGAAATCTCATGTAGACAGTAACCTTCCTCTTATTTCGAAAGTCATGTGTGCAAAGTTTCATCAAGCTCGGAATAAAACTGTAGATCTTTATACAAAACACACACCGCCCGGAACATTCTTTTTTATATACTAGAAGAAGATAATTTATTTTTGTTTATTCTATACGATTCGAGATCAAGTTTAACGCACAGATAAAACAGCGTAATAAATTAAGGCTTTTTATCGTAAAGTGATGATTTATAGCTGTAGTTTGTCTTTCAATATTTCAGGAGTAGAATTATTACACCTCCCGAGGGCACACAAGGGCAGGGAATGTTGTTTATGGAGTAAATATTTAATTCGTAGATTCTCGTGATGTTTTGTTAAACATAAAATATGTTCTTGAAACTTATGCTGTAGGTTTAATATGTAATGTTGGAAGAAGTTATGTGTATATTTGCAACCATAAATCAACCCCATTCACCTATAAATTATATTTACGACTTACCAATACCAACAATTGAAATTGGGAGCCACCTCTGCGATATATCTGAATGATTTGTTTGATTCTGTGCAAGGGCGGCCCCTCTGATTGACAATCCGTTGTTAACGAACCGATTGCCATCTCTAATGCACAGACGCAATGTAGGTATGCTGAGTCTGTTCTACGGGTATTTCAAAAGAGCTTGCTCGAAGGAACTAAGAGAATTGATCCACATTGCACCGGTGGACGTACGCGAAACTCGACGAACACGAGCGGAACACCCGTTCACAGTTGATGTCGGCTTGGTGAGAACGGGTCGATTCTTCGACTCATGTTGTGTACAGTAGCTCGCATGTAGAACGAACTACCGGGATCTGTTTTTTCTCCTTTATATAATCTGGGGCTCTTCAAGACCTGCATTAATAAGCCTCTTACTCGACCCGCCTCACAACGCCTAATTCCGCTCTTGTAAGATGTAGCATAAAAAATAAAAATAAACCATCTGTTAGTAGCTGAGTGGACAAATTCATCGGAATCCCACCCAGGCCTCGCGGGTTTAAATCTTCTGCTAGCTAAGTTCTCCATCATTGCACAAGCGACATTATCAGCTATAAACGATAGTTGTAGGAGGATTTCACATGTGAGCATATTTATAAACTGAGACTGTGGTAAACGTACAAAAAAAGGCAATTTAAAAAAATAAGTAATAATGGATATTTCAAAGCTGCATAAATCGTAAAAAAAATAACGTTACGAGCTAAAAATAGTAGTAGGTATATAAAGTTGTACAAAATTCAAGATGTCAGAGCTCAGTGTCATGTTCGAGAGCTTTTGCTGTTTGACAAAGCATGATTTACGTGAGATCACTGACCTTTATTTACTCCTAAAATTAGTACCCACGTACGCTCGAAAAAGGATAAAAATAAAACGTACCTGTAATAAATAATTAATCGTGAATGACGTCATAAGCATTACAGCTAAAGAGTAGGTGGCTAACGGCGTGTCTCAAATTGTCCATTAATACTTGATACGGGTATGAATCTATAAATAAGGTTAAATTTCAGCATTTAAGTATTGGATTGTTAAATAGGTTGAAGCCACTGAATTGTTGAACGGATATGGAGTGTGTTTTGGGCGTGGATGTGTGCCGAAGTAAAGCAAATCATATTTTACTTCGGATGAAATTGGTCAAATTTCAAATATGGAAATCATTAATTATCAACAAATCTGAATAAGACATTTGTTTATTGTATAATATTATTGCATGCATGCAATAATCCATGTATATATTCAATAACCACGGTGACATTATGCAGTCCCTTTGTGATGTCAAACCACCCTGTAAAACCACCGTTCACACTAACACATTTAACGCTTCTCTCGTACAGAGACGCGATTGCCCGTATTAGATTTGCATTCACTCCATACTTGAACAACACCTTCTGCTTTTTGTATACCGACAAAGGCACAAAAAAGTTTCTAGTTTTTTGCCAGAAACTTCTCAATAAGTAAACGCAACGAGAAAATCTAATCCATGCACCCCCTTCCATTCATGAATGCACCTTGCATATCCTATATTTTATACTTTATCCCATACTTTGCTTCCATTCGTACCCTTTCAACCAATATCCTACAATACAGCTTGCCAACTAAACTTAGCAGGCTAATAGCTCTGTGATGTCCACATTCCATACGTGACCCTTTACCTTTGTATAGGGGCATAATCACTTCTCCAATCCAGTGGCATTAACTCTCCTTTAAAAACTGGTTAAAGAGTTCGCACAACCATGCTAGAATTCAGCAGCAATATTGTCAAAACAACAGCCTTACCATATTTACGTAGGTATCGGTACATTTTTATTTTCTGTTTCCGGTATTTTTATTAATTTTCATGCACAAAATTTTTATTTTTCGTGTAAAATGTACTTTAAGTAAAAGCCCCGGGCATTAAATTAACTAAATAAATAAACACATATAGGAATTTTCTGTTCGGTGGTTGAGGCTCGAAATATGCAGTAAAAACTCATCCATAATTCTACACTCGTACTCTACAAAAGAAACGGTCCAATTTTTTACAAACTAAGGCTTTAGAATACCACTTTGCATTCATTCGTAAAATTCTCATTTTATTTCCGACAGAGACAGGAAGTTTAATTAAACCGTATGTAAAAAAAATAACTACCTATTTGAGGGAAAGTGTGTTCAGAATTTGAAGTAGGTATTTTTTTAAGACATTACACATTTTGGCTTGTTTATCCGATGTACGACCTCTTCGACACCAGTTACAAAATATTCTGTAATAATTTTGTAATATTGTTAAGTTAATATATATATATTGCCCTGATGAAGGAACGGTCATTCCGAAACCAATTTGTGAATAAAATAAAAAGTGGTTGAAACAAAGTTATATTGTTGCATTTAATTATAATGGATAGCCACAAGCTTTTTAATAGTATAATTATTTTATATTGAGATCAGTCCATTGCTCAATCCCAAAGCTTTTTTTTGTTTTGTTATTTTATGGCTTTCACACATTAAAGGCGATCTTGGCCATGTTTAATCGGTTAGCTTTTAATAGTGCAGATGTTATTAAAATTAGTTACTTTTAAACAGGATATAATATTTGGGCAAAATAAAATTGAAGTGATAGCGTAAATTTATACATTCGTGTGTTTTTAATCTCCGATGACTTAAATTTTAATGCCATTTTTATAAATATATTTTGCTAATAAATTGTTAATTTGGGGGGAGTTGAGACTTAGAAGGCACGGAATACTGGTAGGGAGTTCAATTTTAAGTTTTACCAATTAATGCATAAAGTTTGAAAATTGGTCATCAAAAAAATTATGGTCCAGAGTATCCTCTGACTACGTGGAACATGGCGAGATGACTAAGCAACAAGTGTGACCTAGTCTCCATTCAAGTTATGGAGGAAATATATTTTTTTGGCATGCAAGTGTATTTATGAAACCAGGGCTTGACAGGAATAAAAGGTTGTATTAATGAGTACTGGCGACCTTTTGTTAGAGAAGGTATTTTCCATTCGGAGGACCATTGGAGTTTGTATTTACTTTTTAGAATAGAGAAGTACTGTGAACAGTTGAGTCTCCCACACAACAAAAAACCAAAATTTCGCTCCTCATAACCAAGCGGAGCGTCTTATATTATGTCCCAGGTACTCCTGTTCTCGATGCTTCACGATTTTCAAGAGGAAACAGCTTATTTCCATCACTTCGATCAGTCCATTGTTGGTAATCTGCCCCGTCCGGGAAATCATACGAATATCAATTACTTTCATTCAGTTCTGATGAACCTTGATAGGCCTACTTTAAAGATCATGTTTCACGTCCGCGTAGTAACACCGACCCGAATAATGTAACACTGGGTGAACTTAACACGAATTTGAAGGTTCAGGGACCTTATTCTCTATCCATCAACATACTTTATACTGTGACCATCAGTGGCGGTTCGTGACTATTGAGTGAGCTAGAGTGCTAAGATTGAAAAAATACGACTGTATTAAATTGAAATTTTGAAAAAAAAATCATTTTCAGCTAAAACAACATCAATATAGACGTATTTTTCAATCTTAGCACTCTAGCTCACTCAAAAGTCACGAGCCGCCAATGGTGACCATCAACCAAATATTTTGAAAGCTCATATATTCTTAATATATAAAAAAGAATGTTTGTATGTCTGTCTGTCCTCGATTTTCTCGGAAATTACTATACCGGTTCGAAAGTTTTTAGCTGTTTCAGTCACATATTTCCTGCTTTATTGTTAGATTTCCGTAATTTTAATTCTAAAGCTGTTTAATTCTATATTGGAATAACTTATTATAGCTTTTAAAACTCATTGTAATTTATTTTTTTAATCATTGAAGATAATATTTACAAAACTCAAATGAAATATGAAACAGAAAAGACAAAGACAATAAAAAGGTAACGGTCGCATCTGGTACTTGAGTCCAGGTTTATCGGTTTATCCGGGACCAGCGCTCGAAACAATTGAGCTAATGCCACCGTATTTCTTTCCGTCATTTTTATAGGGACATACATTTTTTAAAAAATTTAATGTAAATCAAATTTAATAATGTTATTATATATGTCATATAACTGCTAATTAGAGTTTGAAAATGGCCTTGAACGCCGAAACAGCTGTCACAATAATAAAAACCAAAAATACTTGCAGAACTTAGTAATAAAATTACTAAATTTGATTTACATTAAATTTTTAAAAAATTAAATGGAGTTCTGCGAATTAAATACAAAAACAATTAGAGACATTATATTGCAAAAAATTGTGGTAGAATCTTGCAGTCAATATTTTATTTTACTTATTTGATTATACGTCCATCTGGACTTTGACGTGAATCTTATAATATAATAAACTATCAAAAATTAGTACATAGAGATTTTAAACCATAAAGAAACGAACCATTTAAAAAAACGTTTAGCAGCAACATAAAATAGAAAACTAAAACAATATTAGAACACAAATCATTAACCCTACATTATCCACGCTAGAATACTTAGTTGTGGGATTCAATATAGAAATATAATATATGGGAAATAATTGAGAATGATATTTGCCTACTTATTCTACTTGATATAAACTTTTTGGTTGTATCTACCAAAGGTAAGTCTTCGTTAAAACCCAGAAGTTCCTTTGAAATAGCAAACAAATACGTTTTACAAACTACCAGTAAAGTCAAAACAGAACAGAAGAGAACTTTACAATAGAACAAGTATATATTTGTAATAAAATAAAAGCGTTTCTTGTTTCTCAGTTATTTTGAAAGATGCTACCAAAGAAGTCATTAAAACTTAAGGTTTAATAACTTACCTAGGATGAGGATATAATTTAACCCAAGAACTAAACGCAATAGAACATTGTATATGGGCCCTTTGTCGTGGAGGAATTCCGATGAAATTCGGACCCTTAAGTATATTTTTTCGTACCGAGTATGATTATGTTTAAAACTTAGGTTAGCTTCTAGCGCTTAGTTTTGTTTCTATGAAAGCGGAGAAGTAGCTTATAGATTAAAACCATAGATGTCAGCCCTAGTATCGATTATCAATGTATTGAACCCCCCTCCGACAGACACAAGCAGAATCTAAGGTTATAAAAGGCATTGTTAATTATTATTCCATTTCTTTACCAAAAACTAGCCAGCAACAATTAAATTAAAATCTGTGTCGGTTGGGGCGGGTATTTATTGGAATGTATAAATTCAGTCGGTAGAAATTTATTTCTAATAATGTTTATCGTATTGCGTAATCATATTATCATCATTTCGAATTAATAAATCATCCCTCTACGACGTCCCTCTCCCCCTTAAAGTACCAAACAGCAGTTTTCAGAAAATTGCGTTAATTAATTTAGTAGTTCTAATAAGTTCTAAGTAATTCTACCAAACTTTGTCCTTAATCTTGTGTATTTCATATAAATAGTTGGACGGTAAATAACAATTATTTTACCTTAGCACTGTCCGGAATTCAGAAGGATGATTAAGGAAATGAAGTCCCTACGACTACCTCTCAAGGGCCACTTGAGTCCTAATGAATGGCCTTTCACTGGGTTTAGTGACCTGGCTCCAAATTAAGTCAAAGGTTGGGAACAAACCTTGGGGCCCTATCGTGGCACGTTTTAGCGAGGTCAAACGAATGGAGGGTTACATTTATTGTTCAATTAATTCATTCACAAATTAAGAGGTATTCTTCTTAATATCGTTGCTTTGGAGAGATATCGAGAAAATCTTAATTTCTTCCTGTATAATATTTTCAGGATATTGGATTTTGAGAGATAATATAATAAATATGATGCAAAGAAGATATATAAGAGATGTATAATATTAAGGGAAAATATAAATAAAGGAAAATAGCAAAAGAGATTATATAAGAATAAAAAAGGGAAAACAGTGATAGAAGAAAATAGGAAAAGAGAATACATAATAACATTTCCCCACCTCCCTCTTCCCCTTCTCCTTCCCCTCCCCAATACCTTCAGCCTCACAACATTCCCCAATTGGGAATGCCATAGTCTCACTGGCTCCAGACGGTTGGGAGCAGTTGGGACTCTTGTGCGGTATTCATATAAAAATAAAAATAAAACAATAAAAGGAAAATAGAGATAAAAGAAAATAGCAAAACAGAATACATAAAAACAATAAAGGGAAATAGAGAAAGAATAATATATCAAAAGAGATTACATGATAGCAATAAAAGGAAAATAGAGATAATAGAAAATAGCAAAACAGAATGCATAAAAACGATAAAGGGAAAATAGAGATAGAAGAAAATATCAAAAGAGATTACATAATAACAATAAAAAGAAAATAGAGATGGAGAATACTTTTAACTTCTTGTGTGCCAAGCGATCCGCAGAATGCCAGCGTAACCCAAGCGGATTCGCTAGGGATAGCTAGAGTATAATATAATTAATCGTAATCGCTTGTCAACAAAAGAACTAATCAGAATAGAGATTTTGCATAGCTTGATGTTCGGCACAAGTCAGGTAATAAATATTTTAAATTGGTGAGAGCCATAGAGAAAAATATTACCAATTTTCAAGGTTACATTACTGAATTATTTACAGGAAAACCTGATATGATTTTATTTTTATTTAAAAAAGGCTTACTCAGCCTTACGAAAATACAATTAAAAAAATACATACTTTCACATTTATTTCTTTATTTCCCTTTTTTAGTAACATGGGAAAGAAAAAAAAAACATTTCTTTGAATAGCTTTTCTGGGAAAACCGCTTATACTAGAAACATAAAATTTTGATAAATAGATAGATACATTATTAGATAAGATAGAACAATTTACAAAAACGTCATTTTGTGTGAGTTATCACGAAATTATAACCAGAAAGCTCATGGTGCGCAGAACGTATTTTGCGCCTGGACCACGAGAGGCACACACAGTGACGTGCATTGCTTTATGACCAAAGGTAGATTCGGGTATGAATTATTGTGCATTAAATATTATAAAATGACTATTTTATTATCACCTTCCACTGGTTGTAATGGCCAACTATGAAAATGAACATACAAGTTCCCAAACGAAAGACTTGTAATTTCCAGATACCAAAATAAATACAGTCAAGAAACTTAAAATACTATGCCCCAAAAATTTACAACATGTTACCCAATTTAATAAAAAAAATGTGAAATAATTTCATGAAGGAGATGCACGCTGAAACAATGATTATGTGAAAAAGATTTTTTGTACTAATAATTTTTTCCTCTGATTTTCTCTGTATTTTTTTATTTTTATTTCATATTCATTTTTGTTGCTTTTTTCTATTATAATGTTGTAGGTAATATACATGTACCTATCGCAAATATGAAAATATAGATACGGAATCGAATAATAAACTCGATGATCCGGGAGGAGCTTAACATCGAACCACTATTACTCTTCATAGAAAAGTCGCAACTGAGGTGGCTTGGGCACGTGTTCAGAATGCCACAAGGTAGAGTTCCACTGAGAATTTTGAGTGCTATTCCAGAGGAAAGTGGGCCGCCTCAGACACATGTGGGAGAAGCAACTCAGGAGGCTGTGCGAGGAGAGGCTGGATCTACTATGGACGGATGCCGTAAACGTAGCACAGGATAGGGACGCCTGGAGGCGCCTTGTCGATGCGATGGGTTCCCGACCCGAGTAGGACAAAGGGAAGAAGAAGTATGTATGTATATTGTTATTAAAAACCCGTTGATAAACTGCTATCTAGCAGGTTAAAAAAAACATTGTAATATGTAACATTTTTAAAATAAAGGAACATAATAAAAATTAATAATAATTCATGGAAAAATACATTCTGATCAATTTTTTTTCGCCTTCATAATTTCCCATTATTTTTCTTAGAGTAGGCACAGCTTTTCAGCTTTATGGACTGCACGCCACTGGGCATACAACAAAACGATATTGTAAAATACTTTTTTTAATAAAACGGGAGAAATTATCGACAAATATATCAATATCAGCACATTTAATTTACTAAAACACGTTATATTTTTTGTTCGTGTGTTATGATGTTACCTAAATGAAATAATATTATTTTTGGCCTATAATTAGCAACGTTAAAAATATTAAGCCAGTTAGCTGTCTACTGTCTCTCTTCTGAACTAAATCTCTTTGGACGTTGATACATCTAATGTAAATAAGGTTAAATTAAAAAAAAATGATAAATTCTCCCCTAGGTTTGGAAAAGCAAACTACCTAAGGTTTGAATTTTAATTAATTTTTAATGAAAATGCTATTATAAACTCAAATGTTTTCAACTAAATCTCCTAGGGAAGTAACTAATTCATCGCACAGAAAAATAAAATCTGGTCGCTAACACTAATATTATTACTGTTTGGAAAATTTGTAAATCATTTTAAGGTAATAATGTGAATTGTAGATATCAGTTATCATTAATCTAAAATGTCAATTACTGAAATCGCAAGTGCATCATTTGAAAACCATTGGATAATATTCTTACAGAATCATCAGAATTAACTTGAGCAAACCCGCAATTGAGTGTTTAGGTCTATTAAATAAAACTAGTTTTCGGTTCCACTTTATTTAACGTAGAGTTTCTGATGAACCACGGTAAAGTTAATAATGACCACTCGGCCGGGTCAATTAACTCACTTTCATGTTGGGATACTGCATGCCATTTGACTATTACCGACGACACTTAAAAGCCTCGATGAATATTGAAATAGACATGGGCAGATTCATTCGCAGTAGTGAATCGATTCCGTATGATTACCGTAGTAATTTGTATTTATTCGTTTAACTCATTCTTCTAATTCATTAAATAAATTTATATACACCACAACGAAATCACTATAATATTATTATCACCCTACCATCAACAAAGTATAACATCGATCCACTCTACTGATTACTTCGGAAATTCTCACCAACTACTGAAACAGACGACTTGGCCGCGCTGGGACTAACGACGAACGGATTCGCCGCGGGCATTGGAAAATGAATTAGAAACTTGCGACTAGTGTCTTGCAGTGACCTAACAAACTTGCGCCCTGCGGACCTACAACGGACAGACTCGATATCGACCGGATCAGAAACGTAGTGACTACGACGTTACAACTGAATTTAGAATACATATCTTAATTCTTTGAATTAGTGAATACTGACTGCGATAGCGAATACGGACGAACTCGGAATTACTGACTGGGTAACTTGCGGCGGTCTGCGCATTGGCGAATGTGCGGGCTGCGAATAAACGATGACCTACGGATTTTTATGGATAACGACGCTGGATACCGTACGTTAAACGAAGTCCTGCACAATATGACAATACCTCCGACGAGTTTGCTGCGCCGCCCATAGTATCCGTTCCGTAATTATTGTGCAGCGCGTTAGAAATACGGATGCAAAGCTTAGGCTTCCTTAGGGATTCCTTAGGGAATCAAGAAATAATTCCGTGGCAAATTGAGTATGTCACGAGATTGAATTTATTCATTTAGTTCATTAATTCCATTTTTTTCCATGCCTATATTGGAGTATAAAATGGCAAACTATTAATTTACAAACGAATATTTTATATCGACTAAAACGAAGATCGATGCAAAAATAATACTATTGGCACTGAAGAGATAAACCGATAAAAGTGGGCTATGAGCGTATCAAAGCAAGGTAAAATTTTCCTTACTTCTGGTGATATCGATTAAACATTTTCAAATACTGAAATTCTTTCTTGAGCAGATAATCAATTTCATTGGCCTGTCTGAGTTCTAGGACTCTGAAAGGTCTTATGTAAATAGGCGACAACCGTTTTCTTTAAAATCGATATAAATCACGCTTCTAGGGATTATTTTTGGAATTTTTGTTCGGTATTTGTAATGATTCCAGGGAACAGAATATTCAATGGGCCTAATTGAATGATGTTTCAAATTTTGAATGAACATTTGAGTTCTACAATGCCCTTATCCCCCCTCAAGGACAAAACATTTCAAGTTATAATTTATTTGAATAAATTTGAATTCAAAATAGATGTCTGAATTATGTCCGTCGCTATTCTGAATACAATATCAATGAAAACTCAGCATTAAAAAAAATTACATTAGCGTTTAAAAGAATTCAGAGTTTCCCAAATATTTTTGTGGCGTTCGGGGAATAAGCCGAAAATCTTTTGATTGTATTGTAGTTTGTAAACTTAGTTTGAAAATAAACCATGTTAAAGCATAAATAAAAACAATATCGGGCCTAATACCGATCCTCGCGGTACCCCCAGGGATTTTAAAACGAATTTCATATAATGTTATTTACGCGTATCTCTATTGTTTGGCGTCTGTTGAATAGAAACCATTATAATTCTTGCCCATCGTGTATTTCTTTAATTATTGACAAAAAAATCTATGCATTGTTTTAAAAGCTGTCTAAAAATCTAAAAACCACAAAAAATGTATACAAAAGTATCAAATAAGACAAACACTTTGTTTTGAGCTACTAATTAACTTAAAATTCATAACCAACCAGTTTCACTAATCCCAAGCTTCATCGGGGTGAAATTTAAAACAACAAAAAAATACATAGAGTGAGCATATATATAGGTGAGTTATACAAAAAATGCGAGGGAGACAAAACATAAAACGAAATAATGGAACAGTGAGACAGAGATATGTTTAAATGTAATAGAATGGAACAACACATAAAAAAGAAAGAGATAGATCGTCAAAGGGGGAGAGTTCAAGAAGAAGTGGGAATTTTTGAGTAAACGGAAATAGATCTAACATGGGACTGTAAGACAAATTACGTTGATTATAAAGAATATTACTATTAATTTTAACGGCTTTCTTTATTTCAAAAATGTCTAAATTATCTTATATAATTCCAAAATCATCTTTGTATAGAATATTAGCGTACATCAATGTCTTCCACCCAATCAATCAATTATTAAATTTAACGCTGTTTCACATAAATAATTGTGGAATTACCGTCAATGCTGTTATCCTTAAATTCACCACCGCCCCCCTGGGGGCGATATCGAGCATTTGGGGAATCACTGACTTAAATGAACATGGCGTCGGAAAATCTACTTTTTCCGGTTCAAAATCCGTTTTAAATCCCATTTATCCCCAATCCAGCACTCAATCATCATGAATCATCCCATTAAAGCAGCTTTCACTGGATTTTACAGACTTCAATCTAAAATCAAATCACACCTTCCTCGCTGAATGTCGTTAAAAATCACCCACACCAGTGACGAACATTTAAAGGTTGGGCAAAATTGGGAAATCACGTTAAAAATCAGAATATCATCAGTGTTGAAAGTAGTTTGGAAATTGACAAAATTTTCGTGAATAGGTGGATACTGATGATATTTATGTTCTCTATATATAAAAATGAATGTTTGTCTGTGTGTCCTCGATTTTCTCAAAAATTACTACACCGGTTTCGCTGAAGATAGCACAGTTTGTTATTATTAGTGCCGGGAAGGTTTAGAGAGTATTTTGAATTAAATCCAACATGTAAAACTGTTGCCATAACGTTTTAAAATTAGTATAAAAATATTGAACCCGCCATGTTGTGGTGAGGTCAGCCCATAGATATACCACTCTGATTAGCTACAGATTACATATTCAAAAGAAGAAGATTTATTTGGGTAGAATATTTTCAAATTGGAAAACACAAGTGGGTACATACTTAAGAACTTTTTTTAATCTAGACATATTTAAAAAAATAAATGTTCGGAATGAAATAAAATTTTCAAATGAATGTTTCTTTGTTTAGAGATAGTTACTTTCGCTGCCAAATCACTTATGGCACCCAAACGACAAGCAAGAATTCACAACTTCATAAGTTTATTCCAAAAAAATATATATCCCGAGCAAGGCCGGGCACACATCAGCTAGTCTGAAATAAAATTATTGAAATCTACGATACTGTATGTACGTACATAATAGTGGTATCTTAGTTTTGGCCAATCTACATAGTTGGCACTAGTGAC
Source organism: Halesus radiatus (assembly GCA_022606495.2). Classification (NCBI taxonomy): domain Eukaryota; kingdom Metazoa; phylum Arthropoda; class Insecta; order Trichoptera; family Limnephilidae; genus Halesus; species Halesus radiatus. The sequence goes on along the minus strand of JAHDVE020009206.1, from coordinate 156,667 downwards.
CGGTAGCGACAACTGTCAGTATAGGTAGCTTCATTGTTGGAAGCTTCCAAGGTACACCACTCAGATCGAATACTACTTTCATTAAAACGGAGATTAGCTTCCTGGCTCTAAGAACCCAATATTATAATGTGTGTACCTTCGTGTACGTATCACGAGGATCATATACAACAATATAGACTGCTCCAAGGAACACAGCACTAACTCATAAATTTAAGTTGTCGACTTATTTTCATTATATATATATATGTTTTTTTTTATATATAATAAAAAAAATTATATACACATCTGAATACATGTACATAAACCTACGTGTAATGTATATAAAGCAAAAAATCCCACATAGGCAAGTCCAGTGCGTGGGTATACCTGGTATCAGTTAGTGGCAGTATATTAGTATATTTGTATTAATACACGGATGTTGAAGGTAAGTTAAATAAAAATTATAAGTTAAATAACAAAAAGAAAATGAAAAAAGGGGAACGAAAATGGGGAAAATATACAAATATGGTAGGAAAATTTTGATCTTTTTGGTTAGTAGATACATATTTAATATTTTTTTAAAATAAACTTGCCTAAGAATATGAACAAGATTTTAAACATTGAAATGGGTTTTCTGCAAAATTACCTAAAGTGAGTACTACCTTCTTCCTTGAAGGAGTCGATATTATGTAAGATTCAATTTATTTAACGAAAAGCTGAATATGTTGTCATCAAATCACTAAACATCGCAAAAGAGTCCCAACTGCTCGCAGCCAATGGAACCCTAATTGGGGTATGTTGTGAGGCTGAAGTGACTTTTTTTACAGTGACTCCAAACACGAGGCACTGCTAGAAATAATTTCCCACAAGGCCTATGGAATTGGGCAGAAGAAGGTTGGGAAGTACCCGACTCTTCAGATCTGGTCACTAAACACTACTAATGACGTTGCAAGCATCGTTGAATTCTGAACTGTGCTTTTTCACCAGGGCGATACCGGAGTATCTGCTACTCTGACCCTAGCTGCGACATAAATATAAGCCATGCAAAATATTGAAACCCATCACACGTTTTCCATCGTTCTCTTATCATTAAAACACTTTGTTACATAGAAAAGGGGTAAAGGTGAAGGTGATTATAATAAATTAATGTCAATAAATAAAAGTCAGCGTGGGGCAGTTATCAGCTATCATTAGCAGGGTAATCACTTGTTTTATTGATGTCAATGGGAATATATTTAGACTAGCTTCAATAAGGAAATCCAGTAAAAAATATTACGGCTTATAAATATATATTCATATACTCGTATATCAGCAATCGCCGGTTCTGAATATATATATATATATATAAAATCGACAAATAAAAATTATATATATATATATAATTCTTATATAAGTTTCATTATACATAATTGCACGTATAATTTATAAATGGTTAATTAAAAGTGAATAAAAAACCATCTCATAAAAACACCGTGTTATGCTGGTACCATTGCACTCGGAACATCTGACGTCACGGGTTTCGGCCGCGCGTATTCTGATTTTGGATTTGAATGGAAATTTTTATTTGTCGATTTTATTTTGTATTTTTTTAGTTTTGGCGAAATTTGAACTTAATTTGGGTGATTTTAAGCTCTGTAATTGTTGTTCAATATAAACCTTAATTAATTAATTAAATAAGAATATTCATCATGCCTGGATGGCGGTAGGCAAGTCCGGAGATGTCAAGTCGGATAACAGAAGAATACAAGTTATCTGCTTCTCCAAGTCCAGTCCTCCTCGTATGGTATTCGTATCCTTCTACTAACCGCTGTATGACGAGCTCTTCTTACTTACATTAATCGTACTTTGTTCAAACAGACAATCCCACATTCACATCGGTTTTTCCCTTCGGTGTTATTTCCATATATTCTTCAATTCAAGAGTCGTGAAATCTCCATAGCGAACGATGAATACCTGCGGGAAGTCGGATAGAAAAGCACCCAGCAAAATGTATTATTAATGGCCACATTGTCACCTTATAGTAATTTACGATAATGCTTGGTAGTTTTCCAGAATGCAAAGACTCTGTGTGCGATAGTCTACTCGATTGACCAAAAGCCCCAAAGGAGATAACCTCACAATAACGGCTGACCCAGTTGGACCGGTGCAAGTTAAATGGAGTTGAACTGTAAGTTTGCCAAATAGACTACCCGGCAACACAAAAAACAACAATGTATGTATATATTTCATAACTAGTTGATACCCGTAAAAAAATCACGGAATGTAAGCTGACTTGCCAAGATGAAAAAATAGAATTTTTGATTTTACGGAAGCACATTTCAAATCTCTATATATAAAAATGAATGTTTGTCTGTCTGTCTGTCGTCGACTTTCTCGAAAATTACTCTCTTCTATCGGCTTTGCTGAAAATGCCACTGTTTGTTCTTATTAGTGCCGGGAAGGTTTAGAGAGAAGTTTGAATGAAATCCAATATGTAAAACTGTTGCTATAACGTTTTAAAATTAGTATGAAAAACACTGAACCCGCCACGTTGTATTGAGGTTAGCCCATAGATATACCACTCTGGTTAGCCATAGATTACATATACAAAAGAAGGTTTGTTTGGGTGGAATTTTTTCAAAATGGAAAACACAAGTAGGTATCTACATAAGAACTTTTTTATTTAGACATATTTTGAAAAAATAAAAAACGAAATAAAATTTGCAAACTGTTTCTTTGTTTAGAGATAGCAATAGTTGTCACAGGTCATTACTTTTGCTGTCAAATCAATTATGGCACCCAAACGACAAGCAAGAATTAACAACGTCATAACTTTATAACAAACAAAATATAATTCCGAGCAAGGCCGGGTACACATCAGCTAGTATAGAAGAAAAATATTTGTATATAATTTTATCATTTTCACATACAGACGATTTTAAAAATACACCAACGATTTTCAATATTCAATGTTCATTTGATCAATGGTTGAATATATAGAAAATTTAAAAGAAATAAATGTGGAAATCGTTCATTTTGGCTCCTCAACTCCCTATTCGCTCGAAAGGATGACCTAATAAATCAAAACAAACGTATAAAGTTAGATTCACATCTACTAGCACCGCGCAGTGCAGACACGTAAAGTGACAGACGGAAATTAGTTGCTCACATTATCTATGAGCACATTCACGTACGGTGTAATGTGAATACTCCCTGTGCCGTGCCTGCCACTGTACGTGTCTGTACTGCACTAACCTAACCTAACCTAATGAATGTTTTAATATTATTTTAAAGTGTGCCGATTCATACTTGTGTTGAATTGTCAGGCAACAGCCGCTGGAAAGATGATGTTGAAAAGTTTATAATAAATATAAAAATATTGTTTTCGAATTTTTTTTGCTTCTCTTGTGAATGAAGCTTTAAAAAAGTGAAATGAAAGCAATGGGGTCTAAAACATTAATATAAAAAAAAAAAAACTACAATGAGAAGATAAGAATCATGTAAAGCGGCCTTGAGTTATTTTATTACAAAACAGCACCATATAAAATTGTCAAATAAAAGGAATTCTAAAACAGCAAAAAATGTTAAACTGCGTCAACCACTGAAGAGATAAACCGATAGAAGTGTGTTGTGGGAATATGCATGTACCTTGAAGTTAGTTCAATTTTTCCTTACTTCTGAAGAAATTGATAAAACATTTTCAAATATCGAAATTGTTTCTTGAACAGATAAACAATTTGATTGGCCTATTTGGTACCTTGGAATCGAAAGGTCTTATGTAAATTGGCGATCGCCATTTTCTTTCAAATCGGTATAATATAGATTCCACTTCTAGGAATTACCTGTACGGTGGCGTTAAAGTTGCGCGATTTGATAACTATACCATTTTAAATGGCGGAGCGCGAGCCAATTTAATTAAAATAAAGTTAACATAACTAGGAATAAACTTTTGTGTGTGTGATAACGAAGAATAGCCAGGGATATATCTAGGGATTATTAATTTCATTCCATTTGAAGATAAATTTAATAATATAGACATTACGGCACGAGCAAAATTACGATATTTTTCAGTTTGGATGATCTAATTTACGATGTTGGTGTTAATTTTGAAAAATTGAATACATAAATATTGTAAAGTGGATAAATAAATTGATTAAAATTTATGTGTTAGCATTTCCCTGCGACCGCCCGATAATAATTTCACTATATTCAATATTTCGTGTAATCAGATAACGAGTTAAGCGGTTTACACTGAGAATTTCCGCTCCACCAACGCCCTTTACAAGGGTGAACTGTGTTCTATTAACCAAAGGTGAACGCTTTGTATCGTTTAGGTTCATGAGCCATGAGCCAGTAGCAAGGTTTAACATTGGCCAAGGGGGATTAAAATAGGTTGTTATTTATAGTTCCATTGTGTAGTGTAACTCTCTTAATACGATCTCCACCATAAATCAAACTATAAAGTACCATTATGTCACAAGCCTCGCTGATTATTCCGAGCGATATATTACTGCTTTATTTTAGCCATCAACAGAAGCTATTAATTAATTCTACGACAGTAATATGATAACTGTTAAAACTTGTATTAACTGTTAATTACTATACATATTTATTTAGATTAACTCATATAAGAGGTTAATTAAAGTAGTGAATATTAGAAATTATGATTACTATAAGTAAAAAGTAATGTACTTATCGTAATTAGAATAGCATCGCCAATGGGATAAAAGCCCATCAAGAGCTGTATAGCTATCTGGGATGAGTAAGTAATGAATACTCTCAGTATCGCCCTGGTGAAAGATTAACACCACTACGTAGCTTGCTAACTCAAGCAATACTATAAATCATTTACATGTCAATTCTACACCGGTACTTAGAAAATTGTAACTCGTTTAAATTCTTTGAAATACATACCTAAATGTCTGAAAATAAGTGCAGATTGAAAAACAGTGAAGGCAATTTTGAACAATTTACCTAAAATTCCAGTACATATTTCAGACCCAGAAAGACCCCCAGAGCAGAACGGTTTTCTCAGAAAATTAAGAAATCCTTTAAAAATAATGAATCTATTATTAACAATCAGAAAACCTATCTTACAGCCCGATTTTAAATATGTTTCCTTTCACCTCTCCCTTAATCTCTATCTCTTCCCCCACTATTTACTAATCCCTAGTCACGCCCCCACCCCCACTCTGACACCTAATATGTATGTTCTGTCATAATATTGTAATATTAATTATGGAACGGTTGTTCCGAAACAGGTCGGTGTTATAAATAAAAAGTGGTTAAAACAAAGTTTGATGTTTCATTTAAAATAATATAAAATGCTTTTTATTTTTATTGAATCCCCATATGTGCTTTTATATTTTAATTCGTTACATGCATGACATATATAGAATATTGAATTAAAAAAATCACCCCCAAAGATGACATAGGTCTTGGGCATAATTTAGACTTCAAGAAATCAGACACGTATACGATGATTTTATATAAACAAATTAGAACAAAGAACCTTACTTAAAGATGCGTCAATGTAAAAATGCGTAAAAATAATATCGAACATCTGAAATATTAAGTTTAAGTTTAAAAAGAAACACAGTTCAATTGAGCCGTGGTATGGTTAACAGAAGTCGTACGCTCACGGCTCATCGAAATGAGCCGGCACAAATGAACGGCTCGATCATGAACGACTCGTCGCTAGAGCAGACGGTTCGCAGTAGCGGAAACATAAAAACAAAACCTTGAGGTGATAATACCATAAAAAATAAGATAATAAACTGTTAAATTATAATTTGGTATTTCAATCACTCCTGCGTGTCGAAAGTTTGAGAAACACTGGGAATTCGATTATATTGTAATAATAGCAACAAAATTTATGAAAAATAATATTCATAGCCAAAGGTAAACATTGTTTGGTTCACAAATCAAGGAAAGAATATTCTTTAGGTTTGTGTATCGATTCCACTTCTGTTGTTGAAGAAACACTGAAGAGATAACCGATAGAATGGTGTTGTGGGCTATTTTGTGTGCCCAAAGCAGTGGCGGTTATCTTATTAGGAGGTCAATCGAAGATTAAAAAATGTTAGTCTTTTCCATAATTATTATACATTTTTCCCTAGATCTAAAGGAATTTCGTTATAACACTGCACCAGAGATTAGAACCCTAGTAACAGGATACAAATTTACGATTCATTAAAGCGTCTGTGGATAATGAATATAATATGGTATGTTATAAAATCGCAAGAAATTGTTTTTTTTATATATAAAAAAGTAACATTTTAAGTAATTGACTAATTTTAATAATAACTTAGAACACGGTAATCACAGAAAAAATATCAATTCTTTCTTGCAAAATACTATTCCGTACGTATGTTATTAATAAATCTCATAGTCGCTGCACCTCCGCGCAGCTGACAGATTCCTAAGGTTTGCAGAAGTTTTTGTATTAACTAGTCCTTAGAATAGAAAATTTCATAGGTGCGGAATTCATATCGCACGCATGGGATTCATTTCGGACTCGCTCTCGGGCAATATTAATACGGACAGGTGGAATTTGAATAGCGCGCTGTTAAAAGTATGGTAGAAGTATAATATAAGTTTGTCTTACTACCTTATCTTTTTTGTAGGAGTTTAATGCATAAACGCATTTTAGAGAAAATCGTCCATGCCCCGAAGTAAGCGCAATTTCTCTAACTTTTGATGATTTAGATCTTAACAAACGGATTACAATCTTTGGAGCACAGACGTCAGGTGGGAATGCTGTCCTTGTTTTACCGGTATTTTAATGGAAGATGCTCTGAGGAACTAGCGTCATTGATCCCTTCGGCACCGGTGCATAGTCGGGAAACACGTCAAACGCATGCCCAACATTTGCACACAGTAGACATTTGTCAGATGAGAACGGGTCGCTTTCACGACTCGTTCCTGTGTTCAACACCTCGGCTGTGGAATGATTGTGTTTCCTCCATACTGCTACATCAGTCCTCTTCAAGACCCAAGTTCACTCCTTCCTATCCTCTAAAAGACCGTCCACACAGCATCCCCAAAGACGATATAAGCCTCGAGGGAAATTATTTCCTTCACGGTCTCCTGTGTGGAGTTACCGTAAAAAAAAACTGATCAAACTTCATCAAATATCAAAATTCTTTCTTGAACGGATAATAATCAATTCCATTGGCCTGTCTGGGGCCTAGGAGTCAAAAGGTCTTTTGTTAATTAGAGACCAATATATTTTTTTCAAATCGGCAAAGATCACATTTCTGGGAATATTCTATTCAGTGGCTGTTATGTTGACCTGATAAAATAATGTGTATATACTTTATCCTACAATCGTTATTAAAATAATATTTTTCTAATTTTGTGAAAAATTACCACGCACATACATATTATTTAAAATTTCAGTATCAAAATAGGGCAATGTTAACATTTATTGAAAATGTAAAAATAAGATGAGATAATAATTTCAAGAGAAAACCTAACCTAAATCATTATTTGATCATGTACTCGTATGAAGATAATAGATTGCGGTACTGTGAAAGATTTATAGTAACATCCGTGAATTAATAATAACATTTATTTATTTGATTATACGCACATCTTGGCATTTATATGGATTTTAGAACATAATATAAAGAGCTATCAAAAATTACAAGTTCATAGAGATTCTAAACCATAAAGTAATGAATTATGAACTGAACTAACTAACTATCACGCCGTTTATCTGTTTTTCGGCTTCAACAACATCAATAACGTCGTACTTTTCAATCTTAGCATTCTAGCTCACTCAAAAGTCACGAGCCGCCACTGCTTATACTCTAGACACATATATTAACAATTGTTGAGGATGTATGCAATAATCGCGTATATTTGTATTCCCTTCTGATGAAGTCTAGCTATAATGTTCTAAATTAAATTTAAATTAAAGAAGCGAGCATTAAAATGTGTTTCAAATAACAATTAATCAAATAGGCGTTTTTTGTAGCAATATTAGTTTCGCGACAAAAAGTAAAGGACATTGAAGGACAACGCCAAATTGTTTTACATTAAGCTGCCTTCAGACTAAAATTGAAGAAATAAAAAAAATATGAAGAAAGCGATACAAAACTGATGATACAGATTTTTTTACGTTCGTTCGATACGTCCTTCATCTTTAATTCAAACACGATCTTTCCATCTCGGAGCAGTGGTCGAATTCAATCGGCACAAACCGGAACGCCGCTCCGGTTCGTGAAATACATTATTGTCCACACCATTCGTGAATTCAGTCAGCTATAAGTCCATAAAAGCTTATAGTCGGGAAGATCTTCGGTTGGCGAAGCGTTCCAATACGAGCTCTGTTACCGGAGCGCTTTACTGCAGTAATCCGCAACCCCGAGACAACACTGGGGGTGCCGCGGGGCGCCGCTTTCAAGGGAAGAAAAAAATCCTAAATAAATTGTCTATAATATGTAATACTTCATTAACGAGATGTTGGACGTTAACGAGAAGGCCAGCACTGTCGTCATAAGAAAGAACTACGTGCATAATTTGGGGTAAAAAAAAGGAAACACTAATGTCAAAATATCTAAAATTGCTTATACGTGGTTTTTTTCTTATAACGGCAGAGCATGACCCACTACGGTGCCGCTGCAATATAACAAAATAATTTTAAACTACATTCATAGATTGTCATAATTTATTTTTAAATGAACGCAAGCTTAGCATATTTTGTACACATCAGAAATTAACAGTATTGTGGGACGCAACAGGCGTATTAAAACTGTTTTTTTATACATTTCCTACAAACCATAACAAACATTTGAGGCGTTTAAAATCAAAACTCACAAACTCCACTAACATTAAATTGTGGTAAACTGAAGAAAAGAAAAACTCTTTTTTTAATCCGAATTCTTATTTTTTAATGTAATTTAGATGTAAACCGGAAAATAAAATTGCCGATTACAAAAATTGTGCCATATGCTTTATAATACTTTAAATAGAGAAAATAGAAAATCATCGATTTAATGTTGGAGATTGTAAGTTTTGCAACTCAACTATGGAGTTTTTGTAGGATTTTGTAAGTTGTGAAATTGACACTAACGGCGGCCATGACAGTTGTTAATGCAATAACCGCCTCCCATGGACTGAAACTGAGTTTTGAAAATAAATAACGTTTTCAAACCCTTTTCACAGCGAAATTAGAAATTTGAAAAACTTAAAATTCATCAGTAGATAGGCAAAACGAAAAAAAAATTGTTATATCGTATACTCATTTATGGTATATGGTGGAGTTTGTGAGTTTTTACTCTATACCCCCCATTAACATAATACAGTAATGAATGTCATTTTTCTAATTCAGTAAACACAAATTGTACTTATTTGTAAAAAGCGTTAACTTTGTGGCTCGCCATAATTTACAATAAAAAACACATAAATTTGTTGTAGACCACTTTTATTTTATTAAAACTCTACCGGTTTCGGAAGCACCCTTTCTTCATCAGGAGAATATTAAAATTTTAATATTCTCCTGATGAAGGAAGAGTGCTTCCGAAACCGGTAGAGTTTTAATAAAATAGAAGTGGTCTACAACAAATTTATGTGTTTTTTATTGTACAAATTATACTGTTAATCGATTGCAAAAAAAACTGCTTTAACTTTTACTAGTCTCCCCTATTAGTAGTTTTTTTTTTTTAACTCTTGTCTATTTTTCTTATAGTAACTGATTACTTAACAATTCCCCGTAATAATCCTGATGTTGAAATCACAAACTTTCAGAATTAATTAAATTTCTATGCAAGCACTTCTTCCTATTAAATTTAACTTGTAAATGAGAAAAGGTTGCGAAGCTCTGGTCTACTGTATCGCATTTCCACTTTATATGGTTCTTTGTGTCAATAAAACGTTTCAGTTCTATTCATTCCGAGTTGTTAAATCGTATGTGCACACATATTCACTTAAACGACCAGCCAGATATCTCTTGCCGTACATCCATATACCCGGTCTGCACATCCATCACCGCATATTCGTATACCCAGTTAACAATATACATATCTCTTACCGCATATTCATATCCCTTGACAACATATATTATCTCTTGTATAAGCGTTTTCATTCTAGCATACAATATCACTTCTGTTTGAAACTTGAGAGGCTTTGAATTCTGGAAGTATTACGTTTTGAATCCAGACTGTAATAATATTTGGGTGATTCGTTTTTTGTGAAAAATCACCTCAAGGGTGGAGGACCTAACAATAAAGCAGTAAATCTATGAGATGAAGCAGCAAAGATTCTCGTATGAGTTCTGGGGTCATGAAATTTGCAGTATTTTTCAGTATCAATTTTCAAGGCATTTACAACTATTTAGGTTCAGAGGTGTGAAGTATCCATTTGACCGTCAAACAATACGACAAGATGCCATTTTGGTACGTTAATAATAATAATACTTGGATGATTTATATAGCACCGTTTTTGTGAAAAATCACCACGTTATGACCATATTAGAGTAAGACCTTCCACACAGCATCCCCAAAGATGATTTTTTTTTTTTTTATATGAATACCGCACAAGAGTCCCAACTGCTCCCAACCGTCTGGAGCCAGTGAGACTAAGGCATTCCCATTTGGGGAATGTTGTGAGGCTGAAGGTATTGGGGAGGGGAAGGAGAAGGGGAAGAGGAAGGTGGGGAAATACCTGCCTATTCAGATCTGGTCACCAAACACGGCTAAAAGCCATTTCAAGCAACGTTTCAATTCTGAATGGTGGTCTTTCACCAGGGCGATACTGAGAGTATCTTCCACTCTAGATATAGGCCTTGAGGGAAATTATTTCCTTCAGGGCCTCCTGTGTGGAGTGACTGACTGTAAATAAAATAAATAAATGAATTAAAAATTACTTTGTATTCACCACTCTATTAATATATATATCAACATTTATTTCGAAGACGATGCTTTCCTCATCAGGAATATATAGAATACTAAAAAATAATAATGTATAGACAAATGATAAACATATTGTTATAATATATTGTGAATACCAATCTTTTGAAGAAATTATAATAAAATAAAATTAAAAAAACCGGTTAATAAATATAGAGGTTTTTTTTCACTTAATATTAGACAGACATAATATTCTACTGAACTCTTCAACCAGATTTGTTTTCACAACAAAAACAAAGTATTTTATAATAATCGTTACAATTGAGTACAGCTTTTTAAATAAGAATATGTTTCATCATTAAAAAAGAATTCGCCTTGAAACAAATAAATGCATGTGTTCAAACAACTAGGACAACGACTTCAAATTGTTTACTGAAAATAACAAAGATTTTCATGAATACTTTCAATCTTCTCTGGGGGAATTTATCGAGGTGATAAGGATATTATACTGCTTCATTATCAAACATTTCCATATATAAAATGTCCGTAAAATTCAACAAATTTCTAGATATGAGGCATCCTACGTTCACGTTGTAATAAAATCCAACTGTCATTGTACTATCGGTATTTCAAAGAAAGATGCTCTGAGGAACTAGAGCCATTGCTTGAAAACATGAATTATTTATTTATTTACTATATTATATACGCATGGTTAGATATGTCGTTAATTACAATAGTCACACAGTGCAAAACACATCACAGTAGGTACATAGATAAAATAGATAGCCTTCATGAAATACAACAACTAAATATTTTATTTGTCTCATGAACAAATACGGGAATAAGATGGTTTAAGTACCATTCCAAATAATTAGCTACAGAGGCGAATATTCAAAACATACCTCACATTCTCTGATACTTATACTCTATAACACATATATTAATAATTGTTGAGGATGTATGCAATAATCGTCTGTTTGTATTTGTATTCCGAGCAGTTGAACATATCTACTGTGTCTGAAAAGTATTACCTTCTGCGTGAAGTCTAGGTACAAGAGAATTTTTGAACGACTCAGTCCTGAAATTATTGTCGCAATAAGGAAAGCCAGTCCATTTTTTAATTTTTTTTTATTAATGTTGACATCCTAACTTAATTTTTTGTTTTTTATTTTTTTTTTAAAGTTCCTTTTCATGGTTAAAATAATTGTTAAAATTTCAATTTTTTAAAGCCCATCAAAATGCACGAAATCTATGGCTTGTTGTGTGTGACGTCACACGAGCCAGTCGGATTAGTGGTTCAATAGGCAGTAATCGATATTGTATGAATTTCATACAAAACTTTGAAAACTTTATACTCAAATTTAACTGCTTTTCATTGAAGGAAACATTGTAGAATATCAGAGTCTCGTTACTATTGTAGGTGAATTGTACCTAAGTGTAAAAATACATTCATATCCGCAACTAATTAACAATTTATCAGCGTTCAAAGAAAGTCCATAGCTAACTTTTTAATAACTAGCTTAAAATCAGAATCGCTTACGTTAATAGCCTCTTTCATTTTTCTGCGCATGCGCGGAAATCAGACGCATGCGCATTGCGCATCTGCGGACTTCAACAATCCGTGACAGCAGTAGACAGATATTAACTTGAATGTGTTGGATAAATTGAATAGGTTTGAAATATTGATGTAACTTCAATGGCTTGAAATAAAAATAAATATATTATGCATTGTAAGAAATAATGAGTTATCATTAGAAATCCCCTGCTTCCAGAATAACTGAAGAAATAATAACAAAAGTGCCTGTGACATTGTTGTTGGAAGGGGTATAGAGTATTATTACGTATACAAATTCGTTAAAATTGGTACGAATTTTCAAGCAAAAACTCTCAACTGGTCGCAATGAATAAACATAATGATTTTACGAGCGAAATGAAACTGTAAACAGCGAAATTATAAGCTAAAAACATGATAAACAGCGGAAAAACATCTTATCTGGTTAGAGTTGGGCTCAAAAACGGCGTGTGTGACGTCAGAAGCAGTGGTACCAACAGAACATGGTGTTTTGATGGTACCGTTTTTAATTCACTTTTATATAACGATTTATAAATTCTACGTATAATTAATTATATACAATAAAAGTTATATATTCAGAATCGGCATTTGCTGATCTATACGAATATATATTTTTTAAGCCATTATATTTTTCACTAGAGTTCCTTATTGAATAAAATTTTATATCGAGTAGTTCTAGATGGAATATTAAATTTAATTAAGCTGATTACATCAGGGCTGTCTATAAAACCATTAACAATTATTAAAATAAAAGTTAGGTCAGAAAGAAGTCTTCTTTCTATCTGAGAGTTTTAATAATTTCAGTTCTTTCATTGAGCAATTGTTATGTTTCAATAGGTGGTTTATAGATGGATTAATAGTTTTTTTGTCATTTTCTTTGCGGTGTTAGAACACCTAACCAGGTTTCTCGGTACCTGTTATCAGATGAGCAATTATGTACTTGTATTTGGACTTCATCATGTTGTCGCGTGAGAAGAAACTGGGTAGATGAAAAATACAGTACAAAAGTGGGCTATGAGACAAGTAAGGTTGGGAACCTCTGTGCTAGATCAATAAAAAAAATACAGATACGACAAGTTCATTCAATTGGATAAATTTCCAGATAAAAAAGGCTCGTCCAATTGAATAAATTTCCAGATAAGACTTGCCCGCCCAATTGAAAAAGTTTCAGCAGTTCAAATTCTACCCGTATTCAGCGTTCAGCAGTTGTAACATGAAAGGCAGTAAGTTAACTAAGAACTTTACGAATACAGAAAACTAATCCCCGAGTTTATTCACAGCTTCTTTCGTATTAGTTTTTAGCTAAGCCGAGTGATTGCTTCGTCTTGTCGGTCGTCACTTTTAGCAACTCTCTAACAAAATATCTTGCTGAACATTCTGAAAGACACATTAAGTATAAGTTTGGAGGAAATTTACTTTGGGAAAGTCTGTAGAATATACGCTGTAGGTAAAATAGTTAAGCTATCAAGGATTTAAAGGTAATAGCAAGGCTTTGGAAGATTCGCAACGAAATATGCATTAGGATTTGGAACTTCTCCAAAAAATAATAATATGTAGATTGAAGTTCCGGGGCCTTCGGAATATCATTGGCGTGCGGCACTGAAGAGAGAAACTGATAAAAATGTGTCGTGTGCGAATTCGTGTGCCTGATATAAACTATATTTTTCATTACTGACTTTATTAATTAAATGCACGGTCTCCGTAGATGAGAGGTTACGATCCTCGGCTACGAATCCGGAGATCGCGGGTTTTAATCCCGGCTTGAGCAAATAAATTTTATTTGATTAAATTGTGTTATTTCACAATTTATTCATTTCAAATAATATGTAGTATATTTGGGGCACGTTCCAGAGTGGTCGATACTGTCAGTATCGCCCTGGTGAAAGACCACCATTCAGAATTGAAACGTTGCTTGGAATGGTTTTAGCCGTCTTTGGTGACCAGATCTGAATAGGCAGGTATTTCCCCACCTTCCTTTTCCCCATCTTCTTTCTCTCCCTACTACATTCAGCCTCACAACATGTCTCACTGGGTCCAGACGGTTGGTGGCAGCTGGGACTCTTGTGTGGCATCACATAAAGAATAAATTAGTAAAATTATCTGAACGTAAAATTAAGAGTTTGTTTAATATTATTAATTCAATGTTTTATACCCCTGAATTGCTACATATAAATTATTTTCATGTTCCTGGCAAGACAGTTACAAGACAGCACCTACCATATTATTATGACAATTTTCAGGGTCGCAATATTATACTACTATGTGACGGATTCAGGAACAATTTTTTTTTTTAATATTAATACCGCACTACTGCTCCCAACCGTCTGGAGCCAGTGAGACTATGACATCCTCAATTGGGGAATGTTGTGAGGCTGAAGGTATTGGGGAGGGGAAGGAGAAGGGGAAGATGAAGGTGGGGAAATACCTGGCTATTTATAACTGGTCACCAAACACGGCTTAAAGCCATTTCAAGCAACGTTTCTATTATGAATGGTGGTCTTTCACCAGGGCGATACTGAGAGTATCTTCCACCCTGAAATCTTCCGCTTTGATGTTGTCGATGCATTTAGTACATCGATATTACAATTTAAGCATACTAGTTAATACGGTTTTTCTCATTTAATAGAGCTATTTTAATTGATGAAACTTTTTAACTCTGGAAAAAGCGTCAAATATTATTTACTTTTATATTATTACCGATTATAATATGCACCTCTTCAACATTATTTGTAAATGTCCATGAAAAAGCCTTTGATGGGCGCAAATAAATAAATTACTTATGGTGAAATCGATCAAACATTTTCAAATATCGAAATTCATTGACCTGTTTGAAGCCTGGGAGTCGAACGATCGTATACAAATTAACGATAACCGTATGGACAGATATTGTTTTCTAATCGGTATAGATCACACTTGATCAATACACAAATGTCAAAAACGCCGAGCACTGCCATTTTTTTTCGACTTAAAATAATAATGGATACCTAATTAAATTTAAAAAAAACTTTTTTTTTAATTAATGTGCTCCACTTTTGTTGCAAAATACCACAAAGGGAAGATGGCACAACTTTTGTTGCAAAATATCAAAAAGGGAACATAAGACAACCTTTGTTGCAAAATATCAAAAAGGGAACATAACACAAATTTTATTGCAAAATACCAAAAGGGGAACATGACACAACTTTTGTTATAAAATATCAGTTTTTTTAGGAAATATTACCCCCATTTTCTAAAAAATAACGCAAATTTCACCAAAATAACATAAATCTCACCAAAAATAATAATAAAATAGTCGCGAAATTTTTCTTCCAGGACTAAATACTCTGGTACGCCACTGCAAAATATAGTACTTCGGGGTTCTCAGGCATAGCGGTGTTCGTACATAGCCAGCTTTATAGTTTTGTTCTCAACGGTAAACAGTTTGTAAGCTTCTGAACGAAGACAGAATACCTACACAGAGTGAGACAGAAGGTAACCCACATCTTCATTTTCTCATTTAAGATAAGACAGTTGGATTCGGGATAGCAGTGGTTTGTCGTGACTTATTTCCAGATTTAAAATATTAGACTTTTTTATACGAAAAGATTTTTTTTCGGCGTCTAGAGATTATTCTGTAAGGGAGGAGATTGCTTTTTCCATGAACCAAAGAAAGGATACATATATGAACTAAAACGCTGGGAAAACACGGAATCTAAAAGCTTTTAATTTTTCGATACCGTGTGTAAAACGCGACGGAGTAAAATATATTTTGTAATTATCTAAAGAAAAAAACAATCCCTTTGTGGCTTGAAATTATATTTAAATGAAAAAAAGTTCTATTTTTAAAACCACTTAATTGAATTTATACATATGTAGACCGGTTTCGGTTAATCTTAACCTCCCTCAGGACTGGAATCATATAAACTAACTTACAATACAGAGATATATTAGGATAAAGAAAGTAGGGAAAGGGGGGAATAAAAATGACGTACAAAAAATAGGTCTCATTATCTTCTTCGATGATTAAATTTATTAAAATTATCTTCTTCAATGATTTGATTTCTTAATATTATATTCTTCAATGATTAGATTTGTTAATACTATCTTCTTTAATAATTAGATTTGTTAATACTATCTTCTTTAATAATTAGATTTGTTAATACTATCTTCTTCAGTGATTAGATTTGTTAATACTATCTTCTTTAATAATTAGATTTGTTAATACTATCTTCTTCAGTGATTAGATTTGTTAATACTATCTTCTTCAGGGATTAATTTTGTTAATACTATCTTCTTTAATAATTAGATTTGTTAATACTATCTTCTTCAGTGATTAGATTTGTTGAAATTCGGCGACATTACAAGACCGTTAAAGACGAAAAATAGCGTAGATTAGCACAATGTGACAATAATTATTATCAAAAAACAGAGCGGCTCGGAAGCCAAAATAATGCTAACGGCACGGAACAAATAAAAACGGACCCCGCATAATCTGTTGCCAACGCTGTTATTGGCTAGAAAAATACCCGGGGAGTTTTTCATCGCCTTTTTGGGTATTCTCAAATGAATTTACGGTCATGAAGAATTTTGGCAAAACTTACAAAAAACGGAAAGCTGAGGAAAGCAACTCTAGAGGCCGCTGAAGCCTCCGTGTGTTGTATTGTCCTTAGAAATCACATACGTGGTGATAAATATTGTCCATAAAAACAATACTAGACATTCTGTGGATGAACATACTTGGAGAACATTATTACGAATCCAATAACTGGAAAAATTGTCGCAAAGGCGGTATTCCATGCCCAATGACGATATAACCTATACGAGATGAATAATAGTAGTTCATTTCCATTGCACAGTATGAAGAGGAGTTGCTGCCGCCAAGGTTTTCTTAGCACCTACTCGGAGATAGTGGATTAACGGTTACGGTTTCAATGTACGTAAGTTTCATTGAAATTTCCGAGCGTCAGTATTTCTAATACCTTTTGACGTTAAACACCAAAATATTTCACCATTATTGGACAAAAATAATCTTTACACAAGCGTTAAAACGTTATACCGGCATGTAGACCAAAATTCGTAATTTTTAAGCGAATTTCGCATTATTCTGTTAAATAATGTACCCGTAACGAATTTTCGTATCTTTCCGTGATATTCTGGTATTAAGTAATATTTTACATTCTAAATATTTCTTTGTCTGTGGTTTTTGACAAGTTTGAATATCCATATAATGGAACGCTGAATACCGTCATCATTTTTTTCGAATAAAAAAAACTCTTTTTACTTTAAAAAAATAAATAAAAAGAAAACATACAAATTTAATATTTAAACAAAAAATATCCACCGCTTTTGTGGAAAAATACCAAAAAGGGAATATAACACCACTTTTGTTGCAAAATTATCACCTTTTTTGCTGAAAAATAACACAATTTTCCAAAAAATAACGCGAATTTCTACAAAAAAAATAACGCGAATTACACCGAAAAAAAACACCACTTTTCCCAAAAACATAAAGCGGAATTTTCAAGTCCCTTGTCTTAGTTTTGACAAGTATTTGAATAATTAAAAACTCCATATCTCACAATGGAAAAAACGTAGCCAGTTTAAAATCATTACATTGACCTGAAAATTCCAAACAGAAAATTCATAATGCCAGAGTTCACAGTTCAAGAGTTTTTGCTGCTTCATCACGAAGACTTTATCTGTGCTACATTACAATGTAGCACAGATAAAGGGCACTGTTTTAGTTTTGCTTATCAAAATAATAAAGAAGTAATAAAACTCTGGGTATTTCTCGTAATATGAAGAGGAAATAATATTAAGTTGCGAGATAAGTACAAGATAAAATAATATACTTTACTAGTGGAGCTATAACTTTTTATCTTGAAACTTAAGGGTTTGAGCATTACCTTTTTTATGTGCCTGTCTCGGTTGGTAAGCAGTAAAAGGAAATTCGCTAAGTAGGTACACCACTATTATACAGACGAAAATACAATTAAAAAATGCGCAAAATAGAATTAAAAATTAAACTTTTAAAAAGTATAAGTTTTTACGTAGATCAAAATGCGCACAATTGCACTGTGCAGACCCCCTCTTAACCAAAAAAAAATTCTGAATTAATTCCAAAATCAAATTGATAATCCAATCCATAATCAAATCCATAATAAAACCAACAATCAAATCAATAATCAAATCCATAATCAAAATTAAATCCATAATCCAACTTAGTCGAAAGTATCTATAATCACATGTTTATTATTTTTAAAGGATTTGCCTAAATCACTATCTCTCAATTGATTTTTGATTACTGTAACCAAAACAAAAACAAAAAAATGTATTTCTGTTCAAATTCTATACCTAACTCACATTTCATATATATATCAAAAATAAAACATTAAAACAAAACTAATCAATACTTGTACCACATTTAACACATCCACGTGAACACCTCAGCACATGTTCTTCTAGTGAGGTGGTCACGACACATATAACACTCCATTACCACAGTATCACCCATTCAAACCTAACTTACACTCCACATTATAAAACATCATACAAAGTACCTTTATTATACTTAAAAAAACATATTATGTAAAATGGTACTATATATATGTAAAGAAAACCACATTACTTACTGTTAGCGCTTTCTTTAATTTTGTAATTTCCGCGTTACCGACAGGTTAGTTGGTAGCCCGCTAGATGTCACTACTGACTAAACGGAGATAAAAACACCTGAAATAGAGGCTTTAAATGTTGTTTCTTTTGTTTATTGCAGGTGAGTGAATATTTTGATCATCTTAAATTGCTTATTTTGTTATTCCTAAAATTGTAAATACCTATTATGAATAAAAGTCTTTTGTTTATTGCAGCAAAGAAACGCAATTAAGTCTTTTTGAACCAAGTGTGAAACACCATTATATATATTTTCTTATGGTTATTTTTTTGGGTAGGCACAGATTTTCAGCCTATATGAACTACACGCCACTGCTAACTACTCTAGCTACTCAAGAATTTGCGGTTACATTTCCGATTGTGTTTTGAGCCAACATAACAGTCATGTACCAAAGGAAATTCTCAGTACGAAGCAATGTCGGTATTATCACGAAGCGGTATCTTTTCTACCACTAGACGTCTGGAAGCGGAAAAGGAAGTATACAGAAGATTTAATGTAGCTGAAGTGCGGCCTCCTTAGTCTTGCTTCCGGTAACAACGTTGTGGAGTTGGACAGATGGAAATAGTGCAACCAGCAACGAAGTGGCGTTATAAATTACTTCCAAGTAATAAACTACAAACGGTTGTAGAAAAATTAAAAGAACAAGGGGAGGTTTCGCCTTTTACAAACTAAGAGATTTTGTATTTTATCCGTTGTTATGATTCTTACGTTCTCTATTGTAACAGTTCTTATGACCTATATTCTATTCTATGTTCTCTCGTATGTACTGTTGTAATGTTTCTCGTGTTCTCCTTTCTGCTATATTGTAATATTTCTTATGACATGACCTATAATCTGTTCTATGTACTGTTGTAATTTTATTTTATTTTTTCATATTCTCTATGAAACAGTTGTACACTAATGTATTACAGAGATTGGATAGATGAGTAATTGTAAAAAATATACGTAGACAAGTATTATAAATAACAAATGGTACAAGTAAGTAAACATTGAATTAATGATTTTAACAAATACTAAAGATCTAATCAAATCTGTATCAAACATCAAACGTGAAAGGTTGATAGGTAAAGTATAAAGTCACGGGGGCAATTTTATAACATGGGTTAAGAGATTGTCTATAAGTGATATTAAAAATGTCAACGGTCAATGCAGCATCGTTGAGCAGTTGAGTCACCCTGCCGATTGGCGTGATCTGGTAAACAGAAGTTCTCGCTTTCGGAGCATAAAATAGTACATGGGATCTCCCACGACTATACTTATTAGGAACGTATAAGTTTAAATCTTTCAACATAAGTGGATTACATGTGGGTTCCAGAGATTAACTTAGAGAAATGTTTACCTAAAAATATTTTTCGGCGAACTTCTAAGGTATCGAAATGTTTCTTATGTTTTCATTTCTGCTCTATTGGGATGTTTTTTTGTTCTGCTGTGATTTAATTTATTTACTACTTCACATGCGCATGGGGCTTCTACAAAGTGGTTACATTTTTCAAACAAGTGTTAGTAATAAAAAATTGTTGCTAACAAATATTTACTTAAATATAAGTGTTACCACCTACTAAAACAATGGTTGCATACAATAATAATTAGTTATAATGGCTATTAATGGTTTACAAATTAGACAGTCAAAAAATAGTCTAAAGTTAATCAGAAACAATATGTTGAGATGATAAAATTGTTTAGGTGAGTTTTAAACATTGAATTTATCATGTTAAAAATGTCGATATCACTTAAATATTCACATTATATTAATGTTTCAAATGTGACCTTATTCTGTTCTATTGTAGAGTTTTATTTTCTCTTTCCTGTTTGTTACCTAATGTTACGTCTGTTCTCTCATCTACTTCGCTTTGTTTTTTTTTATGTTTTCTGTTCTGCCCCTTTTCAATGTTTCTAATGTTTTCTGTTCTACTCTGTTGTAATAGGTCGTATGTTCTCCGTTATAATGTTTATTGTGTTCTCTGATCTACTCTGTTGCAATGTTTCTAGTGTTTTTTGTTCTACTCTGTGTATGTGTTCTACCTAACCGGGACAAGGATATTACACTTAAAACACAACGAATTTATTAGTTTTTTTATGTAATATCGAACAAGATTCAACTGCCCGGATTAAGTAGAACTCTGCACCCCGCACTTAGGGAAATGTTGCGGTAGAGAAATAGAGAAAAGAGAAGCTAATATTAAGATTGGAAAGTACCTCGCAATTCAGATCTGGTTATATATAGCTAAAGGCATTTCAAGTAACGATACGTTTCTGGATGGTGCGATAATACGGAGAGTATCTTCCACTGAAACGAGGTGTAAATTATATCTATATAAAAAACATATGTATAATATTATGAAATAAACATTTTTATTGTGAATTAAACACGCGACCTCCAGGTCAGAACCAAGGAGCTTACTGCTCTGCCAGGGAGGTCGGTATAAACTAGATTAAAAAATATTCTACAATAAATTCACAATAAATTATTATGTGGGTTTCACATTGCTTTGGTATGTAATCCGGCGACAAAACGTCGAGGAATGTCAGTCTTCTTGGGGTATTTTCCTGTATTATAGAACTGTAGAACGTGTAAATTGATAAATTCTTGCTTTTTGTGCAAATTGTGACAGTCGTTACAAAAAAACAAAAAAGTTTTGCTTGTGAGTTGTTTTGCGATAATTTTGTAATTCTGATACAAAATTGTCACCGTCAATGTACACAATATTTACTAACGCATGAACTAAGACTGATAATCTCAGATATTGGAGAGCAAAACTCGAAAATCGTCGCCTTCGGTCATATTCAAAAACAGACAATAAAACTAAAAACTCAATTTCAGCGACCATTAAGTAACTCCAGTGAAAAATATTACGACTGAAAAAAATCATATAAACAGTAAATATATCAGCAAACGTCGATTCAGAATACACATGTTGTTTAAAACTTAGGTTAGCTTCTAGCGGTTAGTTTTGTTTCTATGAAAGCAGAAAAGTAGCTAATAGATTAAAAACACGGATGTCAGCGCCAGTATCGATTATCGATGTATTGAACTCCCCTCCGACAGATACAAACAGAATCTAAGTTATAAAAGGCATTGTAATTATTATTCCTTCTCTCTTTACTACAAAACTAGCTAGTAACAATTAAATTAGAATTTATGTACGTCGGGACGGGTATTTTTTGGGATGTATAAATTCAGTCGGTAGAAATTTATTTCTAATAATGTTGTAAAATAAATTAAAGATATAATTAAAAGCCACTCTTCTTCTTTAAAAGGAACCTTCCCTAAATTAGTCTCCAAGTAATTAAAAATTTGGAAGTAAAAGACTATTTTCAAAACATACGTTTTATTACACATATTTATACGTAGAATTTGTAAATCGTTATTTAAAAGTGAATAAAAAAGCATCTCATCAAAACGCCATGTTTTGTTGGTACCATTGCATTTGAAATATCTGACGTCACGGGATCTCGGCCGCGCATTTCTGGTTTTGTATTTGTATGGAAATTTTTATTGCGAATTTCGACTTACTCGAGTGAAAACGTTTTTCGCGTAAAAAATTGCGTTATCACTATTTATTATTTATTATTAAGACTTACAAGTGGAGAATCTCAAAAGAACATTGAAGAATAAGAGGAATGTGCCATATTCTCTGCAAATACGACATCAGTGGTATTTCCAGAGTTGGAGGGTTGTGGGTTGTTCCTGTAGTTTCCAGGAATTTAATCAACGAAGGTGGAATTGCGACATTCGTCTTCTATCAGAATGTGAACCGCATTTCAGAAAAAATCCGGAAGACCAAACCGTTAAAACGTTGGCAGGGAGAAAATGTTTTAAGGTTAAGCTTTAAAAAATCAACGGCGTTTGTAGAAATATTCACCTTTACGGAAATTCATCTGATTATTCCGTATTTTTATTCGTAATT
Organism: Halesus radiatus; assembly: GCA_022606495.2. Lineage (NCBI taxonomy): Eukaryota > Metazoa > Arthropoda > Insecta > Trichoptera > Limnephilidae > Halesus > Halesus radiatus. The sequence continues at coordinate 133,726 of JAHDVE020009206.1, read as the reverse complement.
ACAGCGGAACCTCGAATTGCGAGTGACTTGGTTTCCGAGTGTGAATGTCTTGCTATACGAGCATATATTTAATTTTATTTAATTACTTGATAAACGGGCAATGTCTTGCTATACGAACAAATTTTTAATTTTGAGAAATTTTTAACTTGATAAGCGGGCGATGTCTTGCTATACGTGCAAATATCTAATTTTGAGAAAATATTAACTTGACAAACAGGCGATGTCTTGCTATACGAGCAATTTATCTGAAAATGTGGGAAACAACACAATTAAATGTAGAAAAGCACTACCCGAGTAAGGCTGTAGCAGTACGAGTGATGAAGCTGTTCAACAACAATACAATATCACATTTTCGCGAAATCCTCAAAAGTAATTCCGCTAGTGAAAAATGTGGTTGGACCATTGAGGATTTTTAAAAGTTACAATCATTTCCTATGAGCCATCTTGGTTATACCATTCAAAACATTTTAAACTATCATTTTTTGTCTACTATTAAAAGTCAGACCGTAGTTATGGCATAAAATGTTATCAATCAGTGGCGTGCATTGTATCTAATTTTATGATTGGTTTTTTGTAGGGTAGATAATCTTAGGTACGCACAGCTTTTCAATCTTTATGGACTGCACGCCACTGGTATCAATATATCATTTTAAAACAAAATCAGTATTAAGCCATCGATGTCTTCTGCTTTTCCAGCGACCAAATCGTTGTTTTGATTAATGTCGTATCAAATGCCTACGCAATATACATTTTTTTATGAATATTACAAAATAGGTAGGCACCCCACAATAATGAGTTATTTTATTATTTAACGCCATTTTGAATTATGGCATTATCGGAGAGAAATGTGTATTTTTCCATTAATCGAATAAACAAACATACATTATCGTTATTACATACGAATATTATTGAATGAACTAATTAATATACACAACAATCGAATAATGATAATACAATTTGGGATAATGACATTTCATGGTTTTGCTTTGTAATATTATAATTCCAGTTTGTTACCCGTGAGAAATGACGGTTATTTTTATTATATATTTCAAATATAGAACAAAAATAACCGTCTGGTAACAAATATTAAAGGTAGGAAGGTAGGAAGTTTTGTTTCTACAGATTCAAAACATATCATATTTCAAATATAAAATAAAAATAACCGTCTGGTAACAAATATTAAAGGTAGGTAGTTTTGATTCTAGAGATTAAAAATAAATCACATTTCAAATATAGAATAAAAATAACCGGCGGGTAATAAATATTAAAGGTAGGAAGGTAGGAAGTTTTGTTTCTACAGATTCAAAACATATCATATTTCAAATATAAAATAAAAATAACCGTCTGGTAAGAAATATTAAAGGTACGTAGTTTTGTTTCCATAGATTAAAAAAATATCACATTTTAAATATAGAATAATAATAACCGCCCGGTAATAAATATTGAAGGTAGGTAGTTTTGTTTCTACATATTAAAAAAATATCACATTTCAAATACAGAATAAAAATAACGGCCTGGTAATAAATATTAAAGGTGCGTACTTTATCGCTTGTCTTTGAAAAATTGTTTTTATTTGTTGATTATTATTCACTATTTCAAGCATCTTCTTGTAACACTTTAGGAAACATAACTATGTAAACATATAAACATGTAAACGCAATATCGGCTTCTCTACACAAGCATTACTTAAAAGACAAGTGTCGTATTGTAGATTGAATTAAAAAGTATGCAATTTCAATAATAAAAAGTATATTTTCAAATCACCGTCAAATTTCACACTCGTAAGTGCGCGCATAAGGCAATAAAACTGTATGGAATTTTTTGATACCAGAGATACGAGAGTTTTCGCTGATTCAGAAATAAAAACAAAAAACATTTTCTGCCTCAAAATGAAGTTATTATTTTTGCATTACCTACCTAAACGTTATTTTGAAAATGTATTAATTTCGTTTTAGCAATTAAAACTTTACGAGGCGGTATTGCTAACGGACCCACGCACGAGCGTGGTTTTCAATTGTAATTTCGGGTACGAAAATTGTTTTTGCAATTTAAATTTTGCGTATTCAAACCTGCGCGCCTTTCCCGGAATTTTTAATTTGTGATTCGGGAATTATAACCAACTTTTTAATGTTGTTTGAAAACCCTTTTCGTAATCCTCAGTTCGGATCAACATCCGTAGGTAACCGCATTATTAAAGGGGTCGCAAAATAATAATGATTCAATAACTAAATATTGCCTTATAGCCTAAGAGTATCATTATATAAAGAAGAATGTCACTTATATCAATCTCTTAGTTTTTCAATTTTCATCATTCCGATATTGGCATCTCACACCTCACCTTAAAATTATTTTATTTTTCATCAAGCTCATCAATTTAATATAATGTAATTTCATATTTTGTAAATGAAATCCTCAGCACGGGAAATATCACAGCGAGGAATCATTATTCGTTATTTTGTCATAGAAAAGAAGATAATAAACATTATTATTATTATTATTTTTATAATCGTGATCAAATTTTGTTCTATCCAAACACAATTGCAACAAACATATTATCAAAAATAATAGCATATGAATTATCTTGATATTTATTTATTCAGAAATACACAGTACAATTTATTACAAATGATAAGGTAGGTATATTAAAATTGACATTGTTAAAGTACCTATTACGTAGGTCCATACAATATCTTATTTTTGTCAGGGGTGAGAATGCTTCTTAACTAATGAATGCACGTGTGAATAATACTAATTAAAATAATAAATAAAGTGTGTGGAGAGATGATGTGGAGAAGTGTAGAGAAGTTCTGAAATCAAGAAATGTAATTGACTATGAATATAAGTTTAAAGAAACAATATAGAAATGAAACGAAAAACTTCGGCGAGACGCTCACATAAATGGTATTACTTAGAAGGAAACTTACAAAATAGACTTTTTTTAAATATGCATTAGAAACACTTTATGTTAAAACAAATTTTTTTCACTATGCGCTATGCTACTACCGCCTCCAATATGGTATATAACGAATCGTAGAAACTTATAAAAATACAATATATTTTAATTTATATTGCGTATTTACACCCGCCAACAAACAATTCATCTCAATATTTAAAAGCAGCGCATATCACGTCATTTGGCAATGGCGGAGAGGGTGGAACGCTACATACACAGTATTCTGTTATCCCGAAACTTCACATGACCAGATTCAAGTATTCAATTCACTTTATCGTGCCATGTCCTGGGATATCCGCGACCTCTACTTGGGTATCGTATATTCTCCCGATACCAGTGGCGTGCGTTGCTCTTTGACCAGGGGTAAGCTGTAGCTTCCAGGTGCTGATTTTCACCAACATCATCATGAAAGACCACGAATGTCTAAGATTTACAAATAAATTATTCCGCTGGGAATCATCCCAGTTGTTTCTAATTAAAACTATTATTTAATGAAGCTGGTTGTTTAAATTCTAAACGATTATGAAATTAAATAGCACGGTGTGATCATTGATTAAAACTTAGAGTGGAGCCAGGAGCAGTCACGTCACAAAGCTAGAATAAGGAAATCTATATTATACATATTTGTTAGATTAAGAAATATTTTAAATGATAAAATAATCAAAAATGTGTATTATGCCCTTGTTCACGCTTTGCTTTTTTTATATAAATACCTCACAAGAGTCCCAACTGCTCCCAACCGTCTGGAGCCAGTGAGACTATGGCATTCCCAATTGGGGAATGTTGTGAAGCTGAAGCTATTGGGGAGGGGAAGGAGAAGGGGAAGAGGAAGAGGGGAAATACCTGGCTATTCAGATCTGGTCACCAAACACGGTTAAAAGCCATTTCAAGCAACATTTCAATTCTGAATGGTGTTCTTTCACCAGGGCGATACTGAGAGTATCTTCCACTCTAGAACGTGCGCAAATGTACTATATATTATTTTTTAATTAATTAATTGTGAAACAACACAGATTAATTAAATAAAATTTACTTGCGCACACCGGGATTTGAACCCGCGACCCTTCAAATTCGTAGTCGAGAGCCTTACAGAAATATTACAAACTTATGAGAAATTGAAACCAAATTATAACAACTAATTTTAGAACCACTCAAATGCAAAACCATTTATATTTATAGAGCCATAAAATGAAAGCCATGGAAATGCGCTGTATTAATTAATGCCCAATGAGAACAAATAAATAAAATTGAACTATTCTTTGAAAAAATCTTGCACAAGTAAATATTTTATACGAAACATTTTATAAATAGAAGCAAATTAAATATTATGTACCTACCAAAGTAAGAATCGTGGCTCCTCTATCAGACACAATAACTCCTCTTTTCTGAGAAGATATACGAGTACATGACCAAGAATGGCCTTAAATGAAATATTATATAAAATACTTGTTAAAAATGTAAACGATAATAATTATATTACAATAAAACATAAATAAATAAAAATATGTTTTGAAAATGAACTTTTTAACTAACTTTTCTGCTCATTTTATTACGATTATATTTTTCGGGTGTAATCGTTTTCTCAGGGTAGGAACAGCTTTTCAGCCTTTATGGACTGCACGCCTCTGCCTTATACTCCTAACCCTACGTGTCCCTTTCTTAATCTTGAACACGGTTACGTCAGAATTAATTTCAGATTTCCTCATTTGTAATTCAGTCATACACTTACACTCAAACGCCTCAGGGATCTCCTTTCTTCTAAATTCTGTGTTATTTCAACCGACCACTTCCAATTCCGTACCTCGCTGACGTACTACATCAGGGTTGGTAACAGAATTCCGTTGTTGACTGCTAATTTCGCTACCTTCAAAATTAACATATTTCTTATATTAATCATTATGTCGAAAATCGATATCCTTTACGACAGCTATGAAGCAATTTTTTCTTGTCGTGATGAAATTTAAGTGTAGGTCAGTTATTTAAATAATATTATTGTCATAAATCATTCATGAAATAGCTATCAATTTTCCACGGAAGTAAGTTAAGTAAACCTTGTTTTCAAAGACGAGAAAAACAACAAAATAATGCATAATATAGATTAATATTAATTCAATTATTTGATTAAAATGCATTAAATAAAGTACCTGGGCTTAAAAACACTCACTGGGGGTTAATGAGACATTTAAAATATAAATAGAATTCAAATAACATAAATTATTACAGATTCTCAAAGGAATAACGAATTTGTTCGGTACGAAAAGCGAACTCGGTTCATTTATTTTCCCCCGCACGGGAAAATTTAATTTAGGAACACAAGCACTCGCAAACGTCGAATTCGGAATTTGAAAAATGAAAACTGGAGACGTTTCCGAAACGCGACCACCCCGCACCGATCGACGCAGCAAACTAAACTAGGGTTGGGAATAATTGGGAAATGAACCGGCGCTTTACGCCGCGGCGGGAAAACGAACGAAAACTGCACGCCAATGTGATGAAAGAAAATTCACCGCCATTTTTAAAGCGTTATTATTTTTAGTTGTTGAATAACGCAGCGACGAGCGGTTAAAAACTGACCCCATACAAATGATCAAATAATAAACATTTTTAATTTATGTTTTACTCTAATCACTTTTCCTGGCATTTATTTCTAGCATTAAAAACATCATATCGATAGAAGTATTGCATTGATTATTATCAAAGGTACCTACCCACTACAGGTGGGTAGGTACCTTTTATTAATTAACCCTGAATATTTTTAATAGCTTGGCAATGTATTCCAGTTTATAAATAATATTACCTATGGTATTTATCGATTATTTAAATTAGAACATTTAAATCGATAGAAAAATGTTACTGCGTTAGGGTAGCACGGTAGTATTTTAGATTTATGGCGATATATAACTTAAATCTTCTATTGAACCACATATTGTGTCATGCCATACCTACTTTTACGTGAATTTGGACGCTAATATGCAGGACGAATTGCAAACATCAGTGCTTTATTATTAGAGCATTATTTTTACACAAGCAAAATGTTGAGAGCCGTTATCTCTTTTTTTGGCGGTCTTTCCAACCATAACATTTCCGAGTTTACAGTCCACGATGATAAAAAATACTGCCACTACAAAAAAATACCCATCGCAATTTTTACTATATTACCAGCCCGAGAGAATACCCACAATAAAACCAGAAACTGAGTAGATAAATTTTAATATTTTTAGTACCTACTAAATAAATTGGCGATTTCCCTGTGGCTGGTATGCAAAAGAAATTTCTCATACAGATACAAAAACTTATCTGTGCAGTATATATTAATGTGGATTTTTTTTGCCGAAAGCCCCAACCCAACTCGGAGCCAATGGGACTATGGCATTCCCAATTGGGGTATGTTGTAAGGCTGAAGGGAACGGGAAGGGGAAGAAGACAGGAAGAGGAAAGTGGGGTATTCCAGATCTGGTCACCAAATACGTTTAAAGTTATTTCCTGAAACGTTTCGATTCTGAACGGCGGGCTTTCACCAGGGCGATACTGAGAGTATCTTCCACTCTGTTTAGTACCATAGTATAATTTTTTTTTTTATCCAAATGTTGTGTTGTGGTACTTTGTCGTATGTGTTTTTGACTCTGAGATCTAATGAGTGGAACCAATCTATAAAGCGCTGCAAATATACTGTTTATTAATTAAATGTAAAATAACAGGTTAATTAAATAAAATTTGTTTGCGCAATCCGGGATTCGAAACCGTGATATCTGACAAAAACATACATTTTAGAAAAGTTCATTGAATCGTCAATACCTCTTCGGGCTTCCTGGTCAGATTAGATAAGGAATAAGAAAGAAATGACTAAGCAATTAATTGAATAATATTTTGATAATAATCTATAATTATGTCTCCTTATTATTATTTCTTTGAACATTTGAAATCAGGGTATGAAAATATAGTATTTATATAAATATCAAAATATCCAATATATCTCATACCGGTGACGACCGGTCTGTGGTTGAGGCTGAGTTGGCATCGCGTCAGGATCCCCCGCCCAGACATCGTGAGTTCAATTCCTCGGCTGGCTAAGTTCTCCATCACGACACAAGCAACATCTTCCACTTACTGTGGTGGTAGTAGGAGATTTAAAAATATTTTCAGGTTATTCGTAACCCGGGAATGTAAATAAAAAAGAAGAATGCCCAATGAAGAAGAAGAATGAATGGGAGTGTTTGTTTTGTATACAAATCTAGTTTTTTTCCGAGCTTGATGAAATTTTGCACACTTGACTTTCGAAACAAGAGGAAGGTCTCTGTCTACATGAAATTTTGAAAAACCGACCCCTTAAAACAGAATTTTGTGACTTCTATATGAAATTTTGCACATTTGACATTCAAAATAAGATGAAACTACTGGGTAGGTGTAGAAATAGGTGTAGGGGTAAGTGTAGGGGTAAGTGTAGGGGTAAGTGTAGAGGTGGGTGTAGGGTTAGGTGTAGGTGTAGGGGTAAGGGTAAGGGTAGGTGTAGAGGTAGGTGTAGCGGTAGGTGTAGAGGTAGGTGTAGGGGTGGGTGTAGGGGTAGGGGTAGGTGTAGGGGTAGGCGTGGGGGTAGGTTTAGGAGTAGGTGTAGGGCTGGGTGTAGGGGTAGGTGTTGGGGTATGGGGAAGGGGTAGAGGTAGGGGCAGGGGCATGCGTAACACATCACATCCTCAAAGCTTTTCTCCAAATCATTCATAACCCCAGGTAACGCTGGGTACTTCAGCTAGTATGTATATAAAAAAGTAATATTTATTTTCTAAAGAGAAATAGATAATAATAATATTTGGATGATTTGCATAGCGCCGTTAATGTGAAAAATCACCTCAAGAACGCTGTACAAATGTTCTTTTTTTCCAATGCACTATCTTATCAATAATTATAGACAATCTGTTATTACTACTTGTGGTTAACAAATTGCATTCACAGGTTCATCGATCTGCAATACCAAACTATATGTACAATGAATTTGACCTATGAATAACCTGTATAACCTGTGTATTTTAACGTGATGCCACGTTAAAATACACAGGTTATTAATATTATACAGGACCATACTTATCTGGCAGATCACTTGAGACAAACACTGTTTATTAGAGAAATTTATACATGGTTATGCACGCAAAGGACACAATATTGCAATGGATGTTGAAATATAGTTTTAATAAGGATGAAAAGAATCTGTCTAGAGCAGCTGCTGTTACTGCATGAGCAGTTAATAATTGTTCACAAAGTAAGACAAAGTTGTTTTATTCTAATGGCGAGCAGATGTCATCAATGGACAGAGATTTCCACCATACCGAGGGCAATGTATTCTAAAAATGAGTTGCAAACACACAACACGACTTGATGGTGCCCCAGAAATTCCGGTAAAGTTAAACATGGAGAAACGCTGGAATATCACAGTAACGGGAATAACAAAAACAACTACTAAATTCAAAAATATTTATCCTTGATATACATCATTCGAACCCTGATAGCAATATACCTGTATTTAATTTGGTAAGAAGAAAGAAAGTTATGAATGGTCAGATATGCAATCATGTATATAATATATGGATATTTTCACAGAAACCTCAAAGGTCAGCACTCAAAAATGGCCCTAAACATCACTTTGCAGATTGCTAACTCAAGCAATACCACAAATGATTTATCTGTAAATTCTATATGGGTAGTTAGGAAAATGTATAAAGTTTCAAAAGACAAAAGTCCTCAAACTGTAATCCTTAAATTATATGAAATACAACCCAAAACATCTGAAACTAGGTACAATATGAAAACCAGTGAAAGCAATTTTGAATGTTATACCTAAAATTCCAGCATGTATTTCATATAGAATTTAAAAGATTACAATTTGAGGATTATTATCTTTTCAAACCTTATACATTTTACTAATTTTACAAGTATAGAAATAACAGATAAATCATTTGTAAAATTTCCTAAGTTAGCAACTTGCAAAGTGCATATTTTTGGGTGCTGACCGTTAACAATTTAAAAAACTTTAAAGAAAAAAACTACAGTCCCGCTTTTAACCAGTATTAATTAATGATTTATTTTCTAGAATATGAAAGATCTACCGTGATTAGTAAATAGATTATTATAATCTTTATAATAATCGGGCTCAACATCGAACCCCTGTTACTCTCCATAGAAAACTTGCAAATTAGGTGGCTCGGTCATATACTAAGAATGCCAAAAAACCAACTTCCATGGAAAATACTGAATGCAAATCCAGATGGAAGATGTCCAGTGGACTACCCCAGGCAAAGTTGGGAAGAGCAACTCCAGAGGCTGTGCGAGGAGAGGGTGGGCCTGCAATGGATGGAGGCAGCCGAAGTTGCGCAGGACAGAGAAACCTGGAGGCGTCTTTTCAAAACAATGGGTCCCCGACCCAAATAGGATAAGGGAAAGAAGATAAGACGATGGAATATTATAATTATATCTAACGGGTGTTCATTTCTATCACAATTATTCCAACCTTTAAACCCAATTAAACTAAATATATTTTCTTCTTGATAAAGCGGTTGTTACACCTACATAATAATAAACATACAAATTCTGAATCATTAAACAGAGCGAAAATAAATTATATGAGAGTAAATTATTTTACATGGGTCGATGAACCCACAACAAACAATATTTTTAATAACTAAAATAGAACTCCAATAAATATTAAGATTTAATATGGAAAGTTGTATAGATTAAGACGAAGCTATCAGTGGAATCACTATTTCGATTAATTTATACTACAAATCGATTTGCACTATGAAAACCAAAAAATATGTTTTAGATAAATTGAATATTTTCCTAGAAATTCCCTTGATAAGAATTAAATTAAAGTTTGTTAATTACATTGTAAAAAATTTAACCGTAAACTACTAAAAAAAATTATTTTTTATCAGAAAATTATGAACGCATGCAAGAAACGAGTTTAAAAAAATACTAATTTATAGCTAAGACTATTTGTGAAAGATTCCCTTGATTAATTTTTTTTCTTTCTTACAAATTTCATGACAAAATAAATAAAAAACCACTTTTTGTGCTTACGACAAATATTTCTAGACTCCGCTTGCCAAGCGAATTTTATGCCTAGTACCTACATTCGTGGTGACATAAGACACACAGCTTGTGGTAATATTTTTGCCTTAAATATTCCTCTAAACACCGTGGGGGACATTTTTTTTCTTAATGAACAATTGAAAGATATGGAATAAACAGTATGGCATCTTATCTTATTGTTGACAGTGAAATGGATATTTCAAAGCTCTACACTCATGAATGGACCTAAAAATTCCAGGCATACAAAACAGTGTAAATATCATGATACCATACTCACTGTTTAAGAGTACTTGGTGGGACATACAAACAGATTTTCTGGTTTATATTTAAGATAATGTACTCACTCCCAATTTAATATGATTTATATTGTTGTTTTATACTAAATAAATAAACAGAAATATCTTATAGTGAAGTAAAACATTATCATCAATGTGTCTTATATAACAACTCTTTGAAACGTGAACTTTTTTCAAAAAACTACAAACCCTTTAAAAATGTCAAAACTTATGGCCAAACTATGCAGCGCCACATATGATCACTAGTGTAAACTAATTATTCAAGAATCCATGTTTCACATTTAGTTAGTAAAACTGTTAATAGATGGTGGTTTTAGCAGAATTATTTATTTTTTTGGCGATTGATTTTTGATAACACGTGCTTCAAAGAGTTTAGCCATATTGTGTGCCAACGCACCACTGGGGTTATCCATCCTACTCCATGTATCCATTTTCAATGCAAGTTCATAAAATAAATATATAGATAACGTCATTATTTGATATGGCAGTCCTTATCAATACAAGAGGTTAAATATGTTTTATATTAATATTATCAACAATGAGAGTATTATCAAAACAATAATACAATACGTTTGGTGTTGTAAAGACAAAAAGAATCACAATATGACGAGCAAACGCTAATTATAAATTCAACCAGTTATATCTGTGAAATAATAATAAATGGTCAACTTTGGCCTATCTCAATTTGGGAGGCGGGTATGGGTACCTCCAGGAATCATTCATTGGATAAACAATACTTCCGCCATAGGAAACTCCAAGTGGTTCCCTAAGTTTGGTGACCACGCAGGGGTGTCTAGGTTCACGGGATGAGTTTTGTTCAGGTCTTGGCGGAGGATGCGTCTGCCTGCCAGCTGCTTGGTGGGTCGGATCGAGAGAGGCTAGTTGAGGGAGACCCTTTAATCTCTCCAGCCAAACTCTCTCGACTCACTGCGTTGCACCGCAGTGGGGGGGATGGATTAATATGTTCATCACTCCTTGACGCACTGACCCCCCAGATTTCTCTCACACCCTTTCCTTAATCTCTGGCACGCAACACTCCCGGCAAATACAAATCCTTAGTGTGCCAGCCATAAAATGAAATGCTGCGCAGCATGTGCTAGCTGACAGTAATTACTCACATTGTTTTGCAAAATGATGCTTTTGTAAATACTCCCTCATTTTATATAAAAAAGTTAAATAAAAGAAATTCGAAGATATTTTTACAGTTTTACTATATTTTCATAAAGCTACATAAATTTACTTCACAATGTAAATAAAATAATGGGATGTTTTCCCTAAATAAATATAGTAACATGACATTGAAAATAGGTTGTTTTTTTTTATGACGCTTCCATAATGGCGACATACTTTTTACAGATAAAATAAATGTTTGCACGAGACGAAATGACAAGATAGAATAAAATCAAGATATATTATTTCCAAACGGATAAAATATATTGAATGCTAGGAGCATTTAAGGTGCAAAATACTATAAAATCAAGTCGAGTTGGGTGCGTTGCTAGAGAAACCCCAAAGACGACAGGCCTACTGTGTGGAGTTAATGAAAAAAAAATACTGCGTATATCTCACAGAATAAATAGAATTGATTCATTATGCTGCACATGCGATCTCAAATTCGTTTATAATTCGATGCGACAGAGGGTCATATTTTTGGGGATATTGCTTTTTTCACTTTTTGTGTTGTGAATCATAAGTTTTTTTATTCCACACTTGATCCACTCCCTTTGGGTCGAATTCTTATGGAATTTACCGATGTCTTGTGGCATATTATGTCAGATTATATTATGACGCACGGGTGATTGGTAAATGAAGTCGGGGACGCTCGAGAAATATTTGGCGCGATCAAGTGAAGTGATCAAGTGAATCTATTTTTATTTATAATTTCTTCAAAAGATTGGTATTCACTTTGTGGCGGCATTATTAATAAATGAATTAAAAATTACTTTGCAATTTTTATTTACTTATTTATATTTAAATTTTCTAATAAAACTGTGTTCATCTGAAGCAACCTGCCAGGAAAGTATGTTTTTTCTGTATCTGTTTGTACATAATTTTCACAGTGCCCTTGAAGTGATTTTTCACAAAAACGGTGTTATACAAATCATCCAATTATTATTATTATAACAATATTATGATGCAAAATTAATAAAATGTATGTCTTTTATCAAAATGCTTCACAAATTCTATTTATACTATCAAACTAGATTCTATTTGACTTTGAAATATTTCAATAATTTACCTAACAGCGTTTATGATGGAAATGTTAATTTTAAAGCCTTTCAAAATTGACCTATTATACGAAATCAAATACAGAAATATCTAACTTGTATTGTAATATTGACGTTGAGTTCACTTCACTTCTTAGGAAAAAAAACTATTGCAAACACTATCTGATGGCCACTTTTTAAGTACTTTTCTTTGTAATAAATATGACCTTATATCAATTTTCTCAAACGTGTTTTTTTTATTTATTTATTTATTCAATTTATTTTAATAAATTATTGAAGCTTATAAACCTCATTGTAATATTTAATCATTGAAGAAGATAGTATTAACAAATCCTAAATGAAACACGAAACCGGGTTCGATTCCCAGATGTGACTGATACCTTTTTTTATTTTCTGTGATTTTTTTCGGTTTCGTGTTTCATTTAGGATTGGTTAATATTATCTTTGTCAATGATTAAGTGTTTTTTTTTATATCACCGATTCAAAATATCTAGGTCAGTTGGTGAAATTATCTGCGAAAATTTGCATCTAATCATTTTTTTACCTAGAGAAGGAAATTATTAGACATCTGAGAAAGAATTCAGGGATGTTTTCTGAATATCTACAGATATATTACTAATAATTCTATAATGAACCGGGTTCTTCCGATGACATTACAAACAAGGTTCTTCACATGCAACAATGTACCTAGAAAATAAGATTCAATACGCAAACGATACCGGCATGGAATGTTTTTTTACGGCGCACATCCAATAATATATAAAATAATAAATCTACTTCACATCTAAACATGCAGAAATAAATTTATCGACTACAATATTGAGAAAATAATGTTTTGTCTGACAGTTGACTCACCTTAGGCGTTCTAATAAGATCCATCTTCAAAAACTACTTGTCAAAATGTAAACAAAAGTCAAAATCACTTTTGACAAACTTTTCGAAAGTCTTTTAAAGTAAGAACACTTGCGATCACTTATTTAATAAACTATTTACAATCCCAACAATATTGAATACATTAATATGCTAACCATATGTTTTACAGCCGCTTGTCAAACAAATCTTAATTTTACATTAAAATGTTGGTATTGCTGATCATAAAGCTCGGTGTATACAGGACTACAAATAATATTTATTACGAAATGTCCTATAAGGAACTCCAGTGAAAAAATATTATGGCTTAAAAAATATATATTCATATATAGATCAGCAAACGCCGATTCTGAATACGTAAGTTTTATGACACATAATCATACGAAGAATTTATAAATGGTTCTCTAAATGTGTTTGAAAAATCATCATCAAAACGCCTTATTCGGTTGGCACAATTGCTTTCTCAGCCTCTGACGTCACACGGAGAGGTTGGCAGATAAATATACAACTCAAGGTGTGCTTGTATTCTGGTGTTGCATTTGTATGAAAATTTGTATTTATTGATTTTCTTTTGTATTTAAATTTTTATTTTTTTTTAGTTTTGGTGAAATTCGAACATAATTTGGGTGACTAAGAGGTGGTATTTTGACGTCTATACTATTTTATTACATGCGTAGCTTTGCTAAAATACTGACAACAACATACACTACCGCCTCTAGCCGCCCGGGCTATATGTTTTCAAGCCGTATTGCAGCTATAATAAATATTTTATTTTCTTTCTAAATTATTTAGACAGTGCGCGAGCAGCAACATTTTAAAAATGACTACAATCCTAATACCCCATTTAAAATATATATATATGTAAATGAGCAAAAATGAGTACCCTAATGTCACCTAATGATTATTTTTTTAATTTTCGATTTCTATGATTTATTAAGAATATATTTCACAGAAAATGTATGAAAAACCCAATTCATTCAACTCGAGCCGCTAAAGGGCATAGGTGTGGCATATTGTCATCAAATGTCAAGAGCTGGAGGTATTGTCATTTAAGTGTATTTGGATAAGTTCCTAAACATGTACATAATTTTATTAATTATGCTTTGTTGTGGTTTACTATCAATATGGTCGTACTTAGTTGTGTTCGGTAAAGCTATTTCCTGTTTTGACGTAACCCCGCAAACGAAGTTTGGGATATTAGTAACACGGAATAAATGATTTTTTAATGGCTTTTCACCCCAAAGGAGTTTTTTAGCCAGTGTCAAGCAGAGAATAGTAATGGGATGTTCGTAAGTGTAGGTTAAAAATTTTGATAATAGTAATTACAGGGGAATGAAAGTACGGTTAGGGTTGAAATTTTACATTTTGATACACCGCACAAATAATAGTCACGAGATGCTGTTATTTTACAAGAAAGTGGTTAATTTTATTGCATAAAAATCCTCTCGATTACTTGCATACAAAGTTCAGTATATAATCTATAACGACCAAATGGGACGGGGAAGTGATGTCACACCCAACAAGCCATAGATTTCCTGCGTTTTGGCGGGATTTGACAAATTAATTTATTATTCTATGAAAACAACTTTGTAAAAAATTTAAAAAAAAAACGGTACAAGTTAGAACGTCAAAATCGATAATAAAAAAAAGAATGGAGTGATTTTCCTTATTCCAATTGAGATTACAATGCACCATCCTTACATGTAGTCCAGCATAAACCAATTACTCTTGTTATTATTATATGGTTTTAGAAGTTATTCGTTTTTACAGGTAATTTTTTATAACGAATCACCTTCCGATGGTTGATTTTTTACCAATTTATATGACTTTTCATAATTTGTTCAATTTGTTTGGAATTAATTTATTTTTTAATGTTGCATTATATTAATGATGCAAATTACGTGCAGTGACACAGACATAAAAAGTAAAGACGCTCATTTTAAAAATACATTTAATGAGGTTGGACAAAAAAGAGAGACATTTATATATTTGGATATTCTACAACGCCCCCTTAAATCGACAAACATAATAATATAATCATTTGCGATTGAAAGATTATCGTCTGTCGGAAGGAAAGAGTGCACAGAATCATTGGTAAATACTACGGGTATTAACCCTTTCTCACCCAATTTATTTTCTTTAGATAAGAAAAATATTTGATTAATATATAGATTGAAAAATATATAGATTTTGTGTACTGTAATTTTTTGCAAATTTTCGGTATATTAAATTTTTTTTTTTACTTATAGTTTAGGAAATGTTCAACATCATTTTAAAACGACTGTGGCTTGGAGTGGTAAATAATTAATTAGTATGTAGACAAATGAAACTTTTTTGTTACCTTATAAACTTTTTTTATTTACATATTCATTGAGAACTTTTGGGACGATAAAAACATATATAATATGTACTTTATGTTTAGAATTTGCTTGTAATATGCAAGAATGTACATTATTCTTTCAATACAAATAATAAAATAAATAAAATAACAATAAATACATTGTGTGTTTTACGGTAGTAGAGAAGTCAAATCACAGAATTCCAAAACGACCGAACATGGGTTTTGATTTATGATATAAAGTGTGTACGCAGCGCATCCAACCCAACGAAAAAAAATAGTCTTGTCAGGGAAAGATCACTAAATCATTTAAAAAAAAACCGCAAATGAATAGGGTTAGTACTTACTTTGTAAATAATTCTCAAAGTTTGTGTATTTTTAAAATTACTCTGGGTGAGAAAGGGTTAAATTATTTTATCATAATTATTATTACTCAAGATTCTAAAGCGAATGAAATAAGAAGCCAGGGACGCCCGATGAAAACATGACACGATTAAGTGAATCAAATACTTGAGTCGGGTCATTTCAAAAGTCAAAATAACAGATGAGTATGTATGAGACAATGTATGAATGTGAATGTAGCAAAAAGTGTATGCCAATACCGAAATGTTTGGCGGTCCCTGCGAGGAAACGGCGTGATGGTTAGCTAATTCGTTAGTTAAGTTTCCACGGTGGCCTGGGATCCAGGCAAGAACCAGCTGGGTATTATTTATTTTTCCACTGATGGTTTTTATTTTTGGTCACACTATAATTTCAAGGACATTTTAGTCTATGGTTAAAGAGATATTATTTTCTATGGTTAATGTAATATAATTTTCTTCGTCTGTGGTCCCACAAAGATATCAAGGACAATTATTTTCACAGAGGTTTTCAGGATTTGTCAGTCAATTCTTGTTATTGATTTCTCCTTTCTGTCAGATTTTATTGAGAATAATAACTATCTAAAAATGGACCCAAATAGTCCCGATGAAACAGTTCGTATTTATCTACTTTTAAAATATCCTATTGTATGAAATACTTCATAAATTCCTTTGCTCTAATGTTTTTTTACGTTCACCATCTTTTATTGTTATATTTTTCTTCATAATATCAACAAATACATCATATTTTCACATTCAGATTTTGATTGGTTTATTAATTGGTGTTTAAATATTACAGAATATACCGGAAAATACCAACAACATTGCGGTTTTACCGATTCATACGCCTTTGACAGTAGCTGTACCTCCCCCCGGAATGGCTCATGCAGATATTTTCGCGAGAAATCGTGTTAATATGGTGAACCAATATTTGCAAATGTCAGGTACGTTAGTCATCCTAATAAGCGAAGAAATATCAACGTATCAGTGTATATCTAATTAGTTGTGTGCTTGTGGCTGTCATTAAAAGAGAATGTCCCTGAAACTCATAAATAATTTTCTCATATACTTTGCATGAAAAGATTATTTGTCGGCTTTCATGAGGTAATTTTAACAACAAATCTGACTAATCTTCAAAGTCATAACGTATTTGGAACAGCATATGTTTACCAGTCATTAGAATGTCAATATCAAAGAACAAAGTTGCGATTCCTCGAAGAATTTTTCTACAGAATTCCAGATAGCCAGACTATGGTTGCTTTTAATAGCCAATTTTATATCACTTGCACGTACATTTAAAGAGTATTATTCAGTTCAATGAAAGATGTTTTACAAAAGTTAACAATGTTTGCAAAACATTTTTATCTTTGTGCAAAATTGAATTGTATTTGTTTTATGGCCTCGAGATTCAAGATCAAAAATTAATTAAATTTTTTTAGCACAGTAAAACATATTTTGACAATGCATGGAATTACATTTTGCACATATTTATAGCATAATGATCTGCCTCAGTAATCATCTTAGGTCCACATTTTTCGTAAAAACCACTATTTATTTTCAGCAACCGCTGTCAAGCCATTTTTGCTTCAAGACCATCAAACTTTTCCGTTAAGGGTTTTCAATATAGTCCATTCAATAATTTGTTTTAACCTAAAAAAAAATTATCGTACGATCCGAAGGGGGGGTCAGTAGGGCCACCCTGAAAATCACAAAGCGACCGTGACTTTTAATATTCTTTTTGCCCTTTCCAGTAATATTCAGATATTAGTTACTACCGTTTTCACCAGACATCGCCCAACTTTCTCCAGCAGTTGACTGACTGCTGACATTAATTAATTAATGCAAAACGGTTAAAGAGATACAGTAAAACTCGCTTAAGAAGTTTGGTTTTTTTGGTCCCTTGTAGACTGAATTTGAACAATGGCCCAATTTATTCCACATGTAAGGTTTTCCCACATAAGAAGTTTTTTTTCCGGTCCGTTAGAAAACTTCATAAGAAAGTTTCGCTGTAGTAAGGGAGCATTACTCAAATATGTATATTATTGTAGCCCTTTCCAGTAAAGTTCATCTTTTACAACCGCACCGTGGCTTGTTTGCGATGAGGAAAATTTTTAGAGGGGGAACGAACAATAGTAATATCGGGAAATTTAATAAATATTTTTTAATATCTTAAA
Source organism: Halesus radiatus (assembly GCA_022606495.2). NCBI lineage: Eukaryota > Metazoa > Arthropoda > Insecta > Trichoptera > Limnephilidae > Halesus > Halesus radiatus. Next base: position 115,431 of record JAHDVE020009206.1, on the reverse strand, counting down.
AAACACGGTTTTAAACTATTCAGTAATCGATCTGCATTAAAAAAAAAAAATTTTAATGCAGATCGATTACTGAATAGTTTTTCTAGGATTTGCTTAATTATTATTATTATTTTTTTAATTACATTTATTTTTGGGAAAATTAACAGCAAATCCGTAATTTACATATATATATATATGTATATAACAATAAAAACAATAAATCATGCCAATTATAAATTTTCCTCTGCTGATGATAAATACTATAGTAAAGTGTGACAATATACAGTTTTACATCAATTAGCTTAAACTATGTCAGTCGGGCGAGGGGAGGGTGGAGGGGAAAATAGAAGTGGGATAAAGATAATAATTATGGAGTATGTGATGTTAAAAACAACTTAGGTATCGCACAAAACTGTTGTTTGGGGTAAGTGTTTACCCCCCTTCGGAACGAAAGTGTTAAACTCATGTTTGGAATAAACGCCATTTTAATTTAAGATAATAAAATGTATATTTTATTACTCCTCTAATAAACATAAATCATTTGTGTTTTATCTCTACGAAATTGTCAACTATTTTTTAGAACATCCAATCTGTACTTGAACGAATGTAACGCAACATGGTGCCGAATCACAATATCAAAGCATGGAAACATTTATAAAATGTACTTTCAGCAATATTGCATTATGCTGTAACTAATTTTAAACCATTGTTTCGCAAAACTGGATTGATTTGCTAAACGGTACTTCCTGTGATTGTCTTTTACAAATAAATGTTTGAAATTCTTTCTTTAGAATTTGTTATTTACTAATTTTATGTATATAAACCCGAAACCATAACAGTGACAGACGGTGGCCTCTTAGCCATGGTGGGACTCGCACGTAACATTTTAGTCTGGACCCTTTCTATTTGATTTTTGAATTACATTCAGAATCGAAACATTGCTTGAAATGACTTTAACCAAGTTAAGTGACCATATCTGAATTGCCAGATACTTCTCCACCTTTCTCTTCCCCTTTTCATTTACTTCCCACTCCCTTCATCACAACATACCCCATTAAATACCTTGACAACTTGGCACGAACAGTAAAAAATATTATGGCTAAAATTCATATAGGTCAATAATTGCCGATTCTGAATATACATGGTGTTTGGAAATTAGTGGTACAATCGGGAAACTGGTGAATCCGCATCGCATGGAGAACTCAAAAAAAAGTTTTTTTTTCAGTAACTAAAGAGTTACAAATCTTTTGGAGCCGGGTCTACGCTTCGTCGAATTTTAAAAAACATGAAGCAGCTGATAGTAATCTCATATTGCTAATTTTTGCTCAAATTTGAACTAAAAAATTCCAACCTTCTACTTGATTTACTCGAAAACGAAACTGCAATTCCAAAAAGTTATACCACAAAATTGACTCCAAATGTGATGTAGATTCACCAGTTTCCTGCTTGTACCATGAGTTTCCGGACACCGTGTATGAGTTTTATTATGTACGTAGAGTTTATACCGGTCAGTGTTCGAGTTGGCATCGCATCTGGGTCCACCCAAACGTCGTGTGTTCAAGTCCTCCATCACGACACAAGCGACATCTTTATATATTTTCAAATATTGTCAGGTTATTCGTAACCCAGGAGTGTTTGTTTGTCTTTTAAAAAAAATCGTTATTTAAAAATGAATAAAACACCATCTCATCAAAACACTTACTTTGGTTGCGAAAGCTCTGGCAGCACTTAAAAACCGTTTGTGGAGAGAACAATGCCCCGACTGACTCCTCTCTTGAAGCGGCTTCTCTAGCAGCTTACTTTAACAGTAAAGTTCAAAATATAAGAGCCCTTAGTGGAGCGGGGTCACCTTCCATAACTGCACCAAGACCACTGTCTGGTGATTTCATAAAATTCTCAAATGTTACAATAGAGGATATAACACGGGCTATAATATCTTGTCCGAATAAGCAATGTGCTCAAGATCCTCTGCCTACCTGGCTCATAAAAAAATGCCTCCCTGATATAGCGCCTGTAATTACCAGCATTATTCAGAGGTCTTTAAAAAATTCACTTGTTCCCGGCACACTTAAAAAGTCACTAATAACACCAATACTGAAAAAACAAATCTTGATGCTGACAATGCGGATAGTTACAGGCCTATATCTAATTTACCCTTTCTTGCCAAATTGCTAGAGAAAATTGTAGCTAAACAATTAGTGGGGTATTTGAACTCTGCTGGTTTGTTTGCGAAAAATCAATCAGCCTATAGACAGTTTCATTCAACAGAGACTGTTCTTTTGCGGATCATTTCAGATCTGATTCTTGGGATGGAAGCAGGTAAAGTGGGTTTAGTGTCCATCCTTGACATGAGTGCTGCATTCGATACGGTGGATCACAGTATCCTACTAAATGTGCTCGATACCGAATTTGGCGTTTGGGGTGATGTGCTAAAATGGATGACATCTTACCTGTCTGGACGAATAAGCTCAGTAATTTTCAATAAATGTACTTCACCTGAATCTCCAATTGAATTTGGAGTTCCCCAAGGTTCCGTCCTGGGTCCCATTCTCTTTATTTTGTATACAAATCGTCCTGAACGCCTCATTCACTCGGCTGGCTTTGAATCACAGGGCTATGCGGATGATCGTATAATTTTCAAGTTTTGTTCTCCGGATGAAAAACACATCTTAAAAAATGAGGTTGTTGACTTCATTGACACAGTATCAAGTTGGATGTCTGTTAATAAACTTAAACTTAACCCTACCAAAACAGAGTTCATTTGGATATCTTCTCCCGGAAGGCAGGACCTTCTTGATTTCAGTCCGATTCAAATTCAGGGCACTGATATCATTCCTTCTAAAGAAATTAAATTTCTTGGTTTCACTATCGACAGTTGTCTATCTCTTGAGTCGCAAATCTCAAAGGCGGTAAGTTCTGGCTTTTTCCATCTTAGGCAGATAAAATCAATCAGTAGATGCCTTCCCTCTGATGCAGCTAAAACACTAATAAATTCTTTTGTTGTCTCACGTATGGACTACTGTAATAGTGCATATGCTGGTCTCCCCCAGAAACAACTCAATAGGATCCAGTCTGTCTTCAATGCTGCGGCGAGAATTATATATAGTGAACCTAAATATTGTCACATAACTCCACTTCTAAGGGATCGCCTTCATTGGCTTCGATGCCCTGAAAGAATAGAATTCAAGATTTGCTTAACAACCTTCAAAGCACTCCACGGAAAGGCACCAGCCTATATATCTGAACTCTGTGTCCGACAAAACCCAGGTGATAGACAGCTTTCTTTGAGGTCAGCAGATTTGAATGCTGCTAACCGATTAGTTGAACCCTCTCGGTCAAATAAACCCGTGTACTATGATCGCGCTTTTTGTATATCGGGCCCGGTCATCTGGAATAAGCTTCCCCCAAATATTGCTAACATTCAGAATTTAGCAGAGTTCAAACGGGTATTGAAAACAAAATTATTCAAAAAATCCTATCCGACATAAAACATAAATTCATGTACGTAGAAACATAATTTCAGGACATTTTTTTCTTTCTTTTTCTTTTTCTTTTCTTTCAATCCTCCATAGCTTATTTAGTTGCGGTTTTCTCTCCTTGTTATTTAATTTCATTAGTATTCAGTGAAAACCATGTATATAATTTTCTCTTGTTATTTGTACCTACTACATATTTGATTATTTACACCATTAGTTTCTAAATTGTTATTTTATAATACCTGCTCATGAATATTGTATGTCATAGTATTAATTTGCATATTGTATATATATTATAATAACAGATATACTATGTAGTATATCTGTTATTTTACAATTAGGTTAGGTTAGTTAGTGTAAAGCGCACTTGAGGTGAACCTTCACAAAACTGCGCTATAGAAATTAACTCTTATTATTATTATTATTATCATTGGATTGGGGGCTTCTGATGACATGCGGATATTCACGCGTAAATTTCTGCTGTGTAAATTCATTTCGTGTGACTTCACGCACCTCCCCCGCCTCTTACCGTTCGTATTCCGGCCCTGTTGGCAGGTTTTAAAAATTCTTACTTTGAGAACAAATTTAATTGAGAAAGCTAACTTTAAAAAAAATCCTGGTATTTAAGTTAGAAGGTCAAAATTGATAAAAAAAAAATTAAATAAATGGTTACTTATTTATCCCCTCCAAGCATATGTCCTGCCTATTGAATTTTTTGGCACATTCAATTATGCTGGTTAATTAATTTTGCTTCCTTGTTGTTTCTTTTCCAATCTCCTCAAGTGATGTCTCAAAAATACATTAATTTACAATAGGTAATAACATCACATAAATACGATGTAATGTTGTTTAGCTCATGCTTCCTGGAGAACAGTGAACCCTTATTGCATTACAGATGTAATAAGAGACTTTCTATATAGGTCTCATTTATTAGAAGAATAATCCTTCAAAGTGTTCATCGGCACTCGGTATTGCTGCTAACTTTATCAGTCCCTGCGCAGAGATTTTTCCATTGAGAACGGTCTCCTTACTTGTAGTTTGTAGTGAGAGGCTTAACGTTTGCTCTGCAGTGGTAATATAACCCGACCGATGAATAAGAATATAAATCCTAACATAAAGCTTTTGTACAAGTTTCATTTAATTTATCTAATAATAATTTATTTCACTTAATTTATCCACTATCTGCTCGAAAGTCCTCAATATTGTCCAAGATCGTTAATCTTGGGTTTGTGATGATGATTAGCATAAACCGATGAAGTTGTAGCAGATGGGATTATTAACTCGAAGATAAAAACACTGAATTGTCAACACTCGATATATTTCTTATTAATGTAATAAATGTTCTTACAAAGCTTAAATCTATTTACAGTGAGTTGTTAAATGCTTGTTATTACTGAGATTTTTAGTACATATCATATGTTGACTTGCAGATAACAGCATGGACAGTATACCGCCGCCTAAGGCCGACTTCTCCGCCCCTCCTCCGTACGATGTGGCGGCCAACAGCAAACTGCCCACATACGAGGAGGTTCAACGAGAGAAGAGTCTTCAGGGAGAAACTACTCCCAGGGTGAATATACCGTTCACATCTCACGTAGATGTTATAATAATATAGCATTAATGTCTGCCGTTTGAAAGCGGCCTCATGATGCAAAATGTGTTAATATCTGAAGCGATTCTATTCAACAACAAGATTGCACCCTCCACTGGCTTGACCGTTGGCAAATTAGTTCTGTAGGCCAGGAGGTTAAACAGTGCCGTTAATTACGGAGATAACTATCGGGAACATGAAAATAAACGCTCTCATTGATAGCAGAGTTTTCAAACCATCCATGAATCTTTCTAAAAAAAATGTGTAACAGTGTACACATGCCTTCTGACCTTTAGACAGTTTATTCTGAGCATGCACATGAGAAATTTGGTAAAATACGGTCATAAAATATGGTAAAATAACTCGACAGAAAAAAGGTTGTAACAAAGCTATCAGTGGTATGCATCGATATATCACTACTAGATTTGGCGTATAATACAAATAAGCATGACAATTTTGGCCCACCTATGAGTAATTTCATAACACAACTCCTTATTGAATTCCATTGCCTCGCTTTGAAAGACTAGCACGCTTCGCTCCACAATAACACGGAGTGCCAAGTTAACCCCAATTCGCATGATGTAATTTAGTCATGTCATAGGATTCCATAAAGGCAAGCATCACAGGTTGAAGTTGAAACTTAACCCAACTTCATGTACCGCACCATACGCAAACCCATTGTTGAGCGTGAAGTTTTTGACAAAACTGCTTTTGTAATTTGAATATATTCACATGTTACCAACACATGCATCTCCATACTACAATGGCTAGGAAAAATTTTACTATTTATCAATTGTTAGTTTTTTAAAACACTCGCTCAAAACGATCAGTGACATGTATATATTTTTTTAAAGTATTCATTCATAAAGCTGATTAAATTGTCAAAAATAAAGTCTAGATAGTCCCTATTTAAATTATCTCTAACTGCCTCAATTTTGTGTTTGAAAAATGCTCTCGATAAAATTAGCCACTCACTTTTAGACAAATTTGCTTGATGCAGACCAACAAAAGGTAGCAAGCAATGCTTCTTGCACTCTTTTGACTACGAGATAATGCACTTGATAAATGTTTTCAGGAACCAATTCATTTTGGTTCGGGCATCATTAATGCATTTGGATGCCCTGTCTAGATATTGTTGATGGACAATGGTATCCTCTTATAAGTGTAGTAAGTAACATTTGAATTTGTTATAGATACCGGGAGTGCAGCAGCCTCCTCCCCTTACGGCTTTCCTGACTATGGAATCGGTGGAGGGGCAGCCTGACTTCGACAGTGAGAATGGACTCCTGGGAACAGACTTCATGTTCTTCACTGCGTTCTTCGGTAAGCAAAACTACCCCGTGTGTCCCCTTGTGTTACTGTTTCAACAAACTATTATCTGTTGGGAATTTATAAATTTAATCAGTCGCCAAATTTAATTGGCAACTTTGTTAATAAACAAATACTCATATTACACTTACTGGGAACTATAATTACCAGCTCCCTGGCAAGAGTTTCAGAGCTCCGTAAGGGGCCAGGACCCCTAGTTAGAACTAAAAAAACTACCCTAGCAAAACTACCCGTGACTCCTGGGAACAGACTTCATGTTCTTCACTGCGTTCTTCGGTAAGCAAAACTACCCCGTGTGTCCCCTTGTGTTACTGTTTAAACAAACTATTATCTGTTGAGAATTTATAAATTTAATCAGTCGGCAAATTTAATTGGCAACTTTGTTAATAAACAAATACTCATATTACACTTGCGGGGAATTATAATTACCAGCTCCCTGGCAAGAGTTTCAGAGCTCCGTAAGGGGCCAGGAACCCTAGTTAGAAAAGCACTGGTCTATAAGACAATTCATTAAAAATAATTTGTATTATTACCACCACATTTAGAGATATCTATTCCCATACTTAATCCTCGATTACAGTTCAGAAGCATAGGCGGAATGGAATTTTCAAATTTGCTGTAAAAAATGGTATCCTGGTTTTTTTTAAATTTTTTTTGTTAGTTTCTATTTAAAGGTTTTAGATGTATGTGACTTTAGTAATAATTTCCAAGTACAAAGCATAATTATAAGAACAAGCATATTATTATAATAAAAGTACAGAGTCACAGCATTCACAGTCCTCCTCACTAGGGAGAACTGTTCTGAGGCGGCCTGCACTTTTTTTACTAAATATCTATTTATCTTAAATTGATTTTATATAGTTTGCAAGTCCATAATCACTCAGATTTATCAGCCATATTTTGACTCTATTTTTAAAGATATTAATTTCTGTAATTTTTTTTAACTGATTTGGTAAGGCATTATAAAGTTTTGCAGCATGAAATTTAACATTCCTCTGTCCAAAAGATGTATTAAATTTGGGTATAACCAGTATATTTTGACGTACTGCCCTGATTGTGCATCTATGTATTTCAGCATTTACCGAATGTCTACTTAATCTTTTATTATTACATATCATGACAACATTATGTAAGTCAGAAGTCTTGATATTATATATATAACTAAAAAATATATCATAATCTTTCAGTTGCATTCCTGTTCAACTGGATCGGCTTCTTGCTCTTGATGTGTTTCTGCCACACCATCGCCTCTCGCTACGGCGCCCTCTCCGGCTTTGGCCTCTCGCTGACCAAGTGGACGCTCATAGTCAAGCACTCCACCGAGTTCGCCAACCACGACAACTCCTGGCTGTGCTGGCTCATCATGGCCTTTGGTGAGTGCTAATTCATAAATTTAATATCTTGTTCCGATTTGGCCGCAATCTACCGCTGGCCAAGGGAACCCTCCTAGTTCTCCAACTATGTGTTAGATGAGCATTAATCCAACGATCTGTCTAATGACCTGTGACCTGTGACCTGTGCCCTGTCTAATGATTCCTCTATCTTAATGTATGGCAATCTTAGAACATATAAATACATACGTCGGGTAGGAATTGTAGGTTAGTTCTACTGGTATTTCAATGAAATTTATTTATTTTATTCAATTCATACAAATATTTATAACATTACAGATTTTTAATCTAATTCATTATAATTGTACCGTTTATGCAGTGTACGTATACGAAATCCTAAAAACCCTTTAAATGTGTTAAAAATGTAAGCAACAAATTAAAAAACCTAACCTATTTTTTCAAAACAATAAGAAACATTTTAGAATAAGAACAACTAATTAAAATTTATTATACGTTATGATCTTATCGGATGGGGAAGTTAATGCGATGCCACTATAAAACCAGTTATAGCTCAAAAGGCAATTTTGAAAATTATTCTTAGAGTCCCCATCATAACTCCTACAGAATATGTTTTTAATGCCCTGAATTTAATGTCTCTGAAACAATTATATTCAAAAGATATTTTAATTTACGCATTCAAAAACCAGGATAACTTTGAACATACAAACTCGGGTCGATTCACAAGATCCTCATTACAACTTACATTCTACCAACCTACAACTAAAACAACCTTTGGACAAAGAAATTTCCAATATTTCTCTATAAAAATATTTAACATCCTCCCTCTAGCAATAAAAACCATTACAAAATTAACCGACTGCAAAATAAGTATTAAGAAATGGATTACGGACACGGGAAGGAAGAATATAGATATGATGTTGCAACCTAACAGAGTTTAACGGTCACGGTATGTTTTCTCCTAGATTTTAGAATTTTTATTCATTTATTGCATTATAATTTTCCTCTAGTAATATTTTAACATAATTACAAAAACTAACTTAAAAAATTTAACCAACTTACAAAAAAACTTGACCTAATTTATAATCCATACATAAAACCATGACAATTTGACCTTAGAACGGGGTACCGAAGTAAGGTAACTTTTTTTGCGACTTTTGTAAATCATGAAATAAATAAATAAAAAAATAAGGTAAAAAACAGATTGATTTTTTGATCCACCGTATTTATGAAGTACGTAGCTCTCCCCACAGGTGAGTTCACAAATAAGTTTGTACGGCTCTCTCAACTGTATAAGAGGTTGTGGTGACATCCTCGAGAGTGAGATTCTAGTACAAATAAATTTATTTGAGCCAGAATCTCACCGTCAAGTAAAAGAAAAAAAAAAATTTGCAGAGCATACCACCTCTATGTGTCTCTAAGGCTGCTCTCTGACGGTCCGGTGAGGAATGAACATTTCACTCGCTACTGGAGACACTGCGCAGAAAAGTCCCACAATGGACTGCGTTGCAAACCGTTACCTTACTTTAGCAAACTTGACTTTTCTGCGCAGTGTCTGCAGTAACGAGTGAAATGTTCATTCCTCACCGGACCGTCAGAGAGCAGCCTAAGGAGTAGTAATTTGTCATACACAAAATAATGAGTATAGCCAAGGGTATTGTCCGTAGAGACGCAAAAGTAAAAATCTTAAAAATTTCTTATGTACTCTTTCAATATCAGTTACACTGTTCTACAGCACTGTTTGTGAGTATGTTGTATAAATTTTGTAAATGTCTAAAATAAATAAATGTGACCACTCATTTAATGTCAATATTTTCAGAGTCTGCTGAAAGTAGACTTTAGTGCCCTGAAAGTATTTTGTAGTTACATACTAACTAACTAACTAACCATCACGCCGTTTCCCCGCAGATGTAGGCAGAGAGGACGGACCGCCAAACAACTTGATCTTGGCATACACTTTTTGCTTCATTCACATTCATACTACGCCTCATACATTCTCTTCTGTTATTCCGTCTTCTGACATGGCCCGACTCGAGTATTTGATTCACTTGATCGTGCCATGTCTTCCTTGGGCCTCCCCGGCTTCTTCTTCCATTCACATTTGCTTCATATATTCTCCTTACACTCCTCTCTTCGTTCATTCGCTCTACATGCCCAAACCATCTAAGCGTCCCTTTCTTAATCTTGCTCACTAAGCTTACGTCAGCCTTGCATTCTTTACGAATCTCAACATTTTTCACACGATCATTCGTGGTTTTACCACACATTCGTCTCTGAGATCTCATTTCTACAGCATTCAGTCTACTTTCATCCTTCCTCTGCCAGTTCCATGGCAGTGCCATACATCAGGGTTGGTATCAGCACTCCATCCTAGATAGAATAAAATAATGAATGAACTGTCTTCTTTCAGGTATGCTCATCTGTATCCGTGCCATCATCCAGTACCTGAACATCAAGCGGGGCTGGAGGCTCCTGTCGGGCAACGCACAAGAACGCCTGTTGTTCTTTCACTAACTTGATTAAAGTCCCCCGCGTCGTGCATCACGTGTTAAATTTACAATCGCACACCCATTCATAATAACTATGTATTTATTATCATCTCTTTTCACCGAGAAGATTTAAGTTTACAAAAATATTTTAAATCATTCCAAAATTTTGTATTAAAAAGAATTATTAAATATTTTTATTGAAAAACTTTATAACTTTCGTACTAGTTTATGTTTTTAGTGAATATTTTTTATTTAGGAACGAACTGATTTAACTTTAACTGGCGTCTTTAGACTGGTACATTTTAAACTTATACTACGGTACAGTGAAACTCTCTCATAAAAAGCGGCAGATACTGCCAGTATCACTCTGGTGGAATACCGCCATTCAGAATCGGAACGTTGCTTGAAATGGTGTTAACCATGTACCCCGATTGGGGATGACATAGCTCTACTGGTTCTGGGCAGCTGGGAGCAGTTGGAACTCATGTTTAACCTTCCTTTCCATCTTCATCCCTTCTTCACAACATACCCCGATTGGGGATGACATAGCTCTACTGGTTCTGGGCAGCTGGGAGCAGTTGGAACTCTTGTGCGCGATATTCACATAAAAAAAGTTGAACAAAGTTATAAAGTTTTTTTTAGTAAAAATATTATAAATCTATTTCCGACACAAATTAACTCACCTGAGTTCATTTTCGAATCAGTATTCAATATAAAATAAGTTGATTTTAAATTCAATCTATTGCTTGTTGTTAAAAAGTTAACGTTTGAAATTGAAGAGGGTTCATTATAAATTATTTGTGTCTAGATAACACCACTATTCCTCCGTACTCGTGTTTAAATGTCTAAATATTATATGGTAGTAATGCACTTATAATCTAATTAACCTATTTCAGAGTGTTTACATTTTGTTTGTAGACCAATAAGGGACATGCAAGTGCACATTTCAAAAGTTTAGTATGTACAAACACTCTAAATGACATTACAGCTCCTGACTTTTCCCCATTGAGATGGCAACATTGTACACTAGCGCCTCTAGCGGCCCGAGTTGGCGGAAATGGGTTTTTCCATACATTTTAGTAGATTTTCTGTGAAAAATATTCTTAGGGTCAGTTTTATAAACGAACTACCAAATTTCTGTTACGTAACAAACCGTTTTGTTAACGGACCGTTATCTGCGCATTTTTATCTTGAATAATTGCCATTCGCTTGTCATCACTTTTACTGCTCGATAAGGAATCCATTTCACAAATGCAATTTATATATTGTCTTTTTAAACAACTGACAGCTGTGAAACGACCGGTAATCTGATGAACGTTTATAAAACGGCAAAATCGGGCGGTACCCCAATTATTAATTAAAAATGGTATCAAGCGTTACGAATGGATGGTTATAAAATCTGCCCTTAATAAATATAGAAATCAGAAATTCATAAAATAAATATTAGGTGACCTACATATGACTTCACTAAAATTAAAGAGGTTATTAGGTTTGAACTAACGGTTATAAGCCTCGCCATTCTACGCTCGCGCTCGGTCTGGTGGTTTAGAAAGGAAATAAAATACTTGTTTAATAAATTGTAAGAAACTTTCTTTATTTTCTTATTTTTAGACTTCTTTTGGCTTAACAATCCTTATCATATTTTATTTTATTTATATGTGCTTTAAATAGATGTAAATATTTAAATGTCCTTATTAAGCACACCCATATAAATAAAAATTAATTAACTGTTAAACTTAATATTATGTAGCAAAAATGAACAGTCCCAAAATGAGCCGAATTGGTAACTCATGGGAATGCAACATTGTTGTATGTCTTTAAATAAATAAAATTTATGAGCTAAAAAGCAGTGAACTCAGCGGTTTACCTAATATAAATTTTAGTTTTCTATAATTTATTAAGAATATATTTCACAGACAATCTATTAAAATGTATGAAAGATATCAAGTCTGCCAACTCGCGCCACTAGGGGCGCTGGTGTAGCATGTTGCCATCAAATGTCAGGAGCTGGAGGTATTGTCATTTAAAGTATTTGGTAAGTATTATAACCCCTAGGGGCCAGACCCCTGCATTTGCAGTGTCGAGGAATCGTGCCCACGCACGGTTGAAGCACTGCAATTGCAGTGCCAATCTCGTACGTTCATTTTGCTTTCGGGTATTACCTCTACTAGATAGTAACGCCAAAAATAAAAAATGTCACTTTATCAATTATGGTATTGTCTACGTGTTGGTTTTAACAAAAATATCATTTTGTTTATTGAACCTTCTTTTACGGCCCCTACTGGTAAAATGGGAGTATAATATTTGCAATCAATTATTTATGAGAAATATAATTATGACATTGTTGTTGCTTTGATTTGTAGTCAATGTCGAAATACATTACATAATCGTAATATGACCATTTATTGTTAGGTTTTGTTTTTAAAGTATGTATAATATAACATATGTATTAAAAAAAGCATTTTTTATGTTTTGATTTATGTATAAGTTTTATTTTTATATAAGTTTCCAGGGGTTAAGTGAAATCACTTTGGAGGGTGATTCTATATGATTGTGCAAGTTAAATAGAATAGAATTTTTTTTTTTAATTCAGTCATGGAACTTATTTGATAAATACGCCGGGAGTGAAGAATGGCAATATTGCTCATCTATGTCTGATCTGTATCCATGCAAACTACCCAAAAACGAGAGTTTTTAAAAGTATCTTAAAACCACTGACGTCAGAATTACTAGCCAAATTTGTCTATCATTTTGACGCCTGGAGGCAAACCATGTGACATCCTAAATTTGGCACCAGGCGGATTCATACATGACGTCACCATTTGTGTATTAACCGGCAGCGAGTGATATTCGAAGATTTTAAGAAATAATTCAATGATTATGGTTTCCTGTCCAATCAAACATTGTAAAAATAGAAGTGGTAAAGAGAATAATCAAAACTATCAAATTACATTCCACAGGTGAATGCTTTTTTTACTATATTTTAATTATCAATTATATAATACATGAACAGTTTTTTTTTGTCTTGAAACCACTGCCGTTCACGTTTCTTTCACATGATTTAGACTGCGGTAAGCAAATTTAAAACATTTGTAAAAAGGGTTAAACTAAATACTCCATATGTTGTTGTAAACAAGCCGAACCGTTTTCTGATTTAATGTTTCACTTATTGGCGGTTTGGGTGAGTTTGAAATCTGTTACCACGGGTAAAAAAGAGATTTGTCTTAAATTCAGCACAATTGTAAAATGGACGAGTTGATCATTAGCAGATTTGCTTTTCAAAGGGTAAATACTATTATTTTGCAGTGCAATATGAGTTACCTGCAGACTGTCGGGATGCATTTATTTGCAAATCAAATGACAGTGATCCGCCTAAGCTCACCTCTCGCCCCCCCAATTTTGGTTTCGTCTCCTTTCGTGTTAGGGCATTTCTATTCTATTCTTTTCTCTGTGCTTAAAACGTTGGAATTTTTAAAAGATTTATTAATCTTTTATGCTTGTACTATTTATGTGGAATCACCTCCTGAAGTTGCTGAACTTTATCCCTGAACATGTTGTATTATTGAGTCCTTTCTTAATTCTGTGACACCCGACACCTCGGTGGTTTAAATCAATTTTAATTACATATGTACCACATTTGTCTGATATTTCATATCCCTAATTTTGCAATGGAGATTATAACATTTAAAAAGAAAAAAAATGTTTAAAAAAGCACTGATGTCAGTATGTATAAAATCTGAGTATGCAAAATAAAACAGTATTATTGCTTACAATTAAAATTTATATATGTATATTTATGTAAAATTATATTTTTTAATAAAAGAGGCCTGTTAAAAACTATCCATGATAGAAAATGAAAAGATCTTGAATTGAATTTCTAACGGCTGTAGCTAAGTGTCTATATTATAGCATAAATTAAAATTAAATGACTCGTTGCATACTACTTACGATAATTAAAAAATAAAAGATTTTATCAATATACAATGAAAACTGATTTTTTTTCTTCCAAATAAATTTTTTATATTTTTACTAAAGGCGGGTCTCCTGCAAATGTTTTTTCGAAATATTACACTAAAAACCATACACAAAAACATTTGTTTTTATACACGTCTCCCGCTAAAATGTTTTGTTTTGGTTAAAAAAACATTTTGTGTAGACGACAAGATGAGTTCTAGAATAATCTTTTGAATGTACTACATATATTTATTGGTTGGAGTAAAATATCATTGTTAGAATGAAAAAACAATGAATGTGTTCTTTAAAACGTTCTGAATATGAGGGCTGTAATGCTATTAGAAATAGCAGACAAAATAAGGGAATACGTGACAGTTAAGTAAATTATTATTATTACTGATACATAAGCAAACTTCTTATAATAATATATTATAATCTCGCTCAGTACACATAACCTAAAAACCCCGTCTGATTTATGCTGTGACTGATGATTCTGACGAAGTATCGGGCTCATAGATAGACACACCGCATTATTAAAAAATGAAACAAAAACCCTCCCCCCCCTTCCCATTTTCACCCGCAAGGGGAATGTTTTCCATCGGTGACGGAAAGCAAAAACATTGTGTATGCACACACAAATGTGTACAGTAATGCCCCCTTGTTTCGTATAAATGTTTTCAAAAAACATTCGCAGGAGACGCGGCTTAATGGATTTCAACTTCTAAAGGTAAGAAAAGAAGTGAAAAAAAAATTATAATGCTCTATAACTTTCTGCATAATATACAGGATTTATCGGACAGACTAACCAGCAATTCCTTAACTTATTTGGAGTAAAAAATGTAGATGGCGTTTCAGTCTATAGTGACGATTAAAACAATTAAAAAACAAAAAGTCTTTATTTCTTTCACATATCACCACTGACAATAACCTAATGCCAGCACGCTTGTACCATTTGATATGCACTGTCCCTTTCATTCAGTAAGGTACAGTTTATACACATGTTATCCGTGTATCAAAAACAGGTAAAGTTTGTAATAAATGTAATATATTTACTAGTAATTAGGAGTTTTTTTCGAAAGAACAAAGCGATTCACTGGAAAAATTTATCTTTAGATATTTTTCCACTGAATCGCTTTCTTTTTCCGAAAAAACCCCCAATTACACCTTCGCATTTGGTCGGCTCCCACTCCAACACGTAAATATTCACATATGTCTATTATTATTCTATATCATAGTTTTTAGTTTTAATATATTCCTGATGAGGGAAGGGTCCTTCCGAAATTGGTCGAGATTATTACATTAAATTGAAGTGGTTCAAAACAAATTTATGGGATTATATTATAATTATGGCAAGCCACAAAGTAAATGTTTTTTATGAATATGAAACATTTATTGACTCGATTCTAAAAAAAGCCCTTTACTTCAGTTTTGCCTGATATTTTGAAGAAGTTTAACAGTTGAAAATAAATTAAGTACTATTTATCAGGGCGAATGTGCTGCCATTTCATCATATTAATCACGTAATTTGAATAAAATTACTGTAAATAAGTGGCTTAGTGTAATACTTTTAGCGTGTATATATTTGTTATACTATTCTCTGATTTATTTTGTAAAACATTTTATTGTCTACTTGATAACATCTTTTGCAATGCATATTGAATTACGTAAAAGTCTTAATCAGCAAAATTATGAGCTCTGGCGTCATGAAATTTGCACAGATTTTTTTCTGTCTGGAATTGAAATTGAAATATCAAAAAATAATACAGACCATGTTGTACGTTATATATCACAAGGTAATTACTAAAACTAGGTAAGTTCTAAATCAGAGTTTTCGAGTTACACACAAAAACTATAACTTTATTTCCTCGCCGACAAACACATACAGTAAAACTTCGGTTTTACGTCACCCCTATTCCACATTTTCCAGCTATTTATGACAAAAATCAGAAGTATCAATTTATTGCATACAATTCTCATTCAAATTTATTCTTCCCCCGATTAACGTTTTAAAAAAAATTCTGCCCTCAGTTTTATATGCCGACCCTACTCGAAATTATCGCTAAAACCCAAAACTAGACTACCCGGATCTACCCCTTTCTGCAATGTCAATATTTTATTATAATACAGCCATAAATACTGAGTAATAACTAACTAACCATCACGCCGTTTCACCGCTGGGGTAGACAGAGAGGACGGACCACCAAACAACTCGATCTTGGCATACACTTCCTGCTTCATTCACATTCTCTTCTGTTATTCCGACTTCTGACATGGCGCGACTCAAGTATTTGATTCACTTGATCGTGCCATGTCTTCCTCGGACGTCCCCGGCTTCTTCTTCCATTCACATTCGCGACATATATTCTCCTTACACTCCTCTCTTCGTTCATTCGCTCTACATGCCCAAACCATCTAAGCGTCCCTTTCTTGATCTTGCACACTACACTTACATCAGCCTTGCATTCTTTACAAATCTCAACATTTTTCATACGATCATACATGGTTTTACCACACATTCGTCTCAGAGATCTCATTTCTACAGCATTCAGTCTACTTTCGTCCTTCCTCTGCCAGTTCCATGCCTCACTGCCATACATCAGGGTTGGTATCAGCACTCCATTGTGGACTGCTAGCTTCGCTTCTTTGGACAACTTTTTGTTTGCGCCAACCGCGTTCAGTCCTCCGTTAATGGAGTTTCCTGCATTCACCCTTCTTTCAATATCCCTATCAGTCTTTCCATCTCTCGTAAACATACTTCCCAAATACACAAACTCATCGACCTGCTCCAAGTATTCATCATTCAAAACTATATTGCACACTGTTTTCGTACTCTCTCTTTCAAACACCATGACTTTGGACTTACTTACATTCATCACTTAGTAATAATCAGCTTAAATCTAGATGAATCACTGCCGTGTTAACAACATTATGTGTTGTGGCATACATGAGCTAGGAAATAAATTTAAGGTCTTTTTCTGTAACTCAAAAATGCTAATTTCGGAGTTACCTAGCTGTAGTAACTACCCCGCCATATGGAAATCAATAAGCAAGATTATGTGTGTAAAAGATACTAAGTGCAATATTTTCTCACTGACCGCAAATTATATTGTATTATTTTATTACTTCTCTAATCACGTATGTGATATAAAAGTTACCTAATTAAAATTACATTTAGTACTGCTTAGATAAGCCTGGTATTCAAGCACGAACATGTCCGGCCGAGCATGATGTCACAGGCTGAGCAACGAGCATTTCTGTATGCATGTCTGCCGGACAGATCCATCCAGACATGTTCGGCCGAACATGTCCGCGCATGAATACTATGCTATAAGTGTAAAGCTTTCAATGTGTGGGTGAGTAAAAATTTCAAATACCCATGTATTTTATCTTTTTTAAATCTTAATAAAGAGACAACCAATAAAAAGTTTTTTTTATTTTTAACTAGCTGATGTGTACCCGGCCTTGCTCGGGTTTATATAAAGTTATGGTGATGTGAATTCTTGCTTGTCATTAGGGTGCCATAATTGATTTGACAGCGAAAGTAACTATCTCCAAATAAAAAAACATTCATTTGAATAATTGTTGATTTTTTCAAAATACATCTAAATTATAAAGTTCTTAAGTAGGTACCTACTCGTGTTTTCCATTTTTAAAATATTGTACCCAAAAAAACCTTCTTCTTTTGAATATGCAATCTGTGGCTAACCAGAGTGTTATATCTATGCGCTAACCTAAATAATGGCGGGTTCAATGTTTTTCAAACTAATTTTAAAAAATTATAGCAACAGTTTTACATATTGGATTTCATTCAAACTACTTTCTAAACCTTCTCGGCACTAATAAAAACAAACTGTGCTATTTTCAGCGTAACCGGTCCTGTGATTTTCGAGAACATAAAGGACAAACAAACTTACATTGATTTTTACATATATAGAAGTTTCACTATGTGTCGTGACTCACTAATAGTGTATGTTGCTTATTAATTGTTTTTGTGTTTAATTTGTAGAACTACATTTAATTTATTTTTTTCAAATTTAACGGAAATCAAATTTAATAATGTTATTATTAAGATCTGCAAGTATTTTTAGTTTTTATTATTGTGACAGCTGTTTCGGCGTTCAAGGCCATTTTCAAACTGTGGTTAATCCACATTGTGACGACTTATTTATATGATTTTATTTACTTCCACCCAATTCTAATTTGGACAGGTTTTTAAAAATAATGATTTATTATCGGTGAAATCAATTTAGTTACAAAATAATAAAATTCTCTATTCAGTGAGGTTTTTACATTTATGTATATTGCTGTTTATAATCTGCCGATGTCAGTGGTTTAATGGGTATTAAAAATGGCAACATGTCTGTTCAGTGAAGAGATGTTTATTAACTGATTGAGAATAAGGCGATACAATGGGAAGTAATGCAAAATCGTGTGTTTTCGGTTTGAGAATTTGTTGGCCTAGAAATATCATAGCTAATTGAATTAAATACTGCAAATAGATCACACCTTGGCCTTTCATTTGACCGTCCATTTTTTTGGTATGCCTTTTTATAAGCTTAGAAAAAAATAAAGTATGAGACATTAAAAAAATGTTTAAAGCGCAAAATCTCCTACTCATGAACTCTTTTTCCCATATTTTCGTATTGTTCATTGTGATAAATTAAGTTTTTTAGAATATGACCGTAAAACATTTTAATAATTATGTCTGAGCTTTACAGAATAGAATAAAACACGCATTTTGGTGATGTTTTTTTTGCCGAAATCGAAACATGCGGCCGATGTACAGCGGGATTTTCAACCTTGTCGCCACCTGCATAAGGAGCGCGTCATTTCGTTAAAAAATTAGCCGGTGGATGGCCTTAAGGAGCAGAGCATTGTTGTTCCCACTGTGCAACTGAGAATGTTATCATCCTCCATTGAACTGGCACACTAAAAACCCAACATATTCAGTGGTGTCAGCTTGTCTGAGTATCGCACCTGCGGCGATATCAGCAATCTAGCGGAGCACTGTGTGCGGCGGATGTAATTCATTGATCTTTATAATTATACTAGCTGATGTGTACCCGGCCTTGCTCGGGATTATAATTTTTTTTTGGAATAAAGTTATGCGGTTGTGAATTCTTGCTTGTCGTTTGGGTGCCATAATTGATTTAACAGCAAAAGTAATGCCTTGTGAGGACTATTGCTATCTCTAAACAAAGAAACAATTTGAAAATTTTATTTCGTTTCAAACATTTATTTTTTCAAAATATATCTAAATAAAAAGTTCTTAAGTAGTACCTAAGAATACCTACTTGTTTTCTGTTTTGAAAATATTCTACCGAAACAAACCTTCTTCTCTTGAACATATAATCTGTGGCTAACCAGAGTGGTATATCTATAAGCTAACCTCAATACAACATGGCGGATATAATAGCTTAACCGTCACACCATAGACCTGTTCTAAGAAATAATTAAATTTCTTACAAAAATTCCAGATTCTTTTTTTGAAGAAAACTTGTGTCACAACACAACTTATATGAAGGCAAAATACTGTCTTTCAACGCGATAATAATTAATTATTTAATTAAGGACTTGGTAATAGGAAAAAATAATAATTTAGGACTGCAAAGGGTTAAAAGACAGTTAAATCTAATCAACACTCAAAGCTTTGTTTCTATATGAAGATAATTGTCGATCGTTGAGAAAGTGTGTAGGTACTTTTACATATACTTGGTGTTAAGAGACGTACCTGACTTACTAACCAGTGATTCCTGACCATGTTTGGAGTAAAAAATGTAAATGAAATTTTGGTCTCCGTTGACAATTTTTGTAGTTTTTTTTTTTATTCAACAATTTTTTTTTAAATACATTTTTTTTGCATGTCATCACTGATCACTCAGCCCAGTAACCGCCCAACCCTCCACCTCGACCCTACCTGTCAAATACCTACCAAATTTTTATGTTTAAGGGGAAATTAAATCTCTCCTGAGATCAAAATTTTATTAACATTTTTTTACTCCAAATAAGGTCAGGAATCACTGGTTAAAGTAAGTTAGGTACATCACTTAACACCCTGCATAGACAGAATTCTTGCCAATTTATAGACTTTTTTTAATGTATGTAGTTGAAAATTTATTAACTCAAGCGCTATTATTTTCAAATTATTGGAATAACTTATTGAAGCTTATAAATCTCATTGTAATATTGAATCATTAAGGAATATAATAATACAGTCAAACTCGGTTATAACGAGCACGAGGGGACCGACGAGATTTGCTCCTTATAGCCGTTACTCGTTATATCCGAAAAGGTTTAAAAAAACGTATGTACCTACTTACGTTTTACTCTACTGGCAATATATTCGCCAATGTATAATATCATTTCAAAATATTGCATTAAAAATATGTATACTTGCATATTACAAAAACATACACTTTTATTGATAAAGTTTATAGTCATTGATTAATTTCAAGCATGTTTTTCAATTTCTTATTCAAAACACTTAACGCATTGTAACTCTAATCACCCGGTTTGGGGCTTCCAAGAAAAAAAATCACTAAATTGTCTATCATATCACTAGCTCTGCATGTTGTTTGGGTCATAAAAACATCTCTTGTCATAAATCACAAACTTGTGCGATTTTAATTGTCATAAGCACAACCCACGGTCCAATTCGTGCGGCCTGCGGGTGTATTTAGTACGGCCCACATGGCTATATATAAGAAATAATGTCTGCCGTAATTCTTGAAAACCCTGGCTGATAACAATTTTTTATAGAGTTTTTGTTCATTCATACAGAATTTGAAGAATCGGTTTGCACCACACGAAAATCAGCAGAAATGTGAAATTATGAATTTTGCTGTCAGACCCCCCCTCGAAAAATTCATTTGTAGGTCGCGAGCCGTGTTTCATAAATAGTTAAAGCTGCCCCTCTGCTAAAAAAATTGTCTACCACTGTCATAAACTTACCCCATGTAGGGATGTAGGAACTTGTATAATTTTTATTGGTTTAAACAAAATTTGACAGTGAGTAGATGATGTAAAAAGGTAACAAAATTGCAAAGCCCAATTTTCACATGACTTTCACAAATTTTAAGACAATTTTACATAGTGCCCGTCGGATAGGAATGTTTCACATTACCGATAAATTCACACAGGTAGCACCATAAAAATATTAATCCGTCCGCCAGCCGCCGCCGCCAAAATTGTTTTTTTTTCAGACGGTAATAATAATTATTATTGGATAATTTGTAGTGCCGTTTTAGTGAAAAATCATATCAAGGGCTCTGTATGGTCTATGTACTTATTTATAAATTGTGTTGACAAAATTATTTGTACGGTATACCGTAATAAGTGTCCTCATTATAACCGCCAACAATTATATTAAAATAAGTCTGAACCAAAATATCATTGGGTAATTGCTCGTTACAGTTGTGAACTCGCTATGTCCGTGATCATTATGGCCAAGTTCAACCGTATTAACAAATCTTAATGAAACATGAAACAGAAAATAAAAAGGTGACGTTAGCAACTGAAATTCAGCATTTTAGTAAAATAGGTCATAAAAATAAATATATAAAACAGTTAAAATAAAAAATAATTTTAATAAATGAATTAATCATGTCACAATATCAAACAGTCAATCCGCTTTGGAGTACCATTTGGATTTAACTTTCATGGAATCAGTTCCCGGCACTAATTTGCTCTTGTACTTATTGACTAGGTCTGTGAAACTCTTCTCATCCTTGATCTGTGTGTTTTGCCTAAACTTGGTGTTCTTGTTTGTGTTTTGCTTCTGTTTGGGTTGCTTTATCTTCTCTCTGGTTCTGATGTCCTGGGCTCTTTTGCCGGCCTTTTGCTTTTTCTTCTCGCTTTTGACGTTGTCCCTGTGAGCGGTGGCTTCATTTCGAAGCTTGAAATTACTCCGCATCCGTGTCTGGCCGCGTTTACCCGTTTCTCCTGAATAATCTCCACCGTGAGATTCTTTTCCATCTCTGTTATTTTTATTTGCTTGTGGGTTTTGACCCTTTTTAGGATTTTCCGTGTTCCATTTCTTGTCGTCGAATTTGCTTCTCTTATGTGGTAGTACAGCGTCGACTTGAGGTTCGTTGTTTTTTCGTTTCCTAGCTCCGTTTGCCTGAACTTTGTTATTTGTTTTACTATTGTTAAACTTGTTATTTTGTCCGTCATTATTACCGTCAGTGGGTTGATAAGATTTACTTAAAGGATTCTTGATTTGTGATTTTTCTAACCTCTTCTTTCTTGCATTTATTACCCCCTTGTCTTCGACGGAAAAGGATACAATTGGTCTCTGAAATAATATAAAAACAAATAATAAGATCAGAAACTAGCCAAAAATATAAAACATATTATTTGATTTAACCAAATTTGTACTTACATTATTCTTATCAAATAATGAGGGATTATTGTTCATTCTTCTAAGGCAGGCCAGAGCATCTTCGTGTTTGGTGAACATGACGAATCCATAACCCTTTGACCTGAAACAGTTAACAATTGTGGTAAAGTAATAGAACATCATGAAGAAAGAATGAGCATACTTATCATCATTCAAATTTTGCACAAACTACAATCCTGTAATTAAAAAAATATATATTACATTACTATCGATTGTCCCGGTAAGACAGAGGTCCTGGGTTTGATTCCCAGATACGACTGATACCTTTTTATTTTTAGTGTTTTTAGGTTTATAAGCCTCAATAAGTTATTAAAATAAATTGAATATTCTTTCTAGACTTCTAAAAAATTCAACAGATGTCCCAAATGAATAAAAATTGGGTAGGTATATCCGAGATGATATCTAGATTGCAATTATATTCAGGTAAAACTTTGTAATCATCATAAGGATAGCAGCCAATAATATGGGATTTAATGGAGGATAATATGGACAAGTCTTAAAGTTGAGGTATTATATTGATAAAGTAAAGGATGGCGTAAAGTGAACTGGTCTCATTAGCTCAGTTGGTAGAGCAGTTGTCCCGGTAAGACAGAGGTCCTGGGTTCAATTCCCAGATCCAACCTTTTCATTTTTCTGTGGTTTTTTTTCGGTTTCGTGTTTCATTTAGGATTGGTTAATATTATCTTCTTTCATGATTAAAATATAAAAATTTGAAGAAAAAATATATTATGTTTATAGTATAAGTGGTTTACCCAGGATAGCTACTTATATTCAAGAAATGATTTTTTTCTCCGTCATGTTACTAAAAAAAGTTAAACAAAGAAGTATGAAATTGTGCATATTTTTTTTAATTGTTTATTCGTAAAGCTGAATAAGTGTCTTTCTGAGGTCTTCCTGTCAACAATTCAATAACTTTGAAATTCGGAAATATTTTTTGCTATGGAGCACCAATTTGAAATATTTATTACATGACTTTTGTCAAACATCAAGCTATGCAAAATCCCTATTCCGATTGGTTCTTTTGCCGATAAGCGATTATGGTTCATTAAAATATGTTCTAGCTATCCTTAGCGAAGCCGCTGGCATTTGACGGTAGTTAATATGGATGCGCAATATGGCACGTTGGCGGTCCACAAGTTTAAAAAAAAGGACACTGTTGTTGCCACAAAGTAAAACACAAATAGATGTGAATATGTATATCATAACATCAGCTAGGTGTTTCTGACTAAAGTGTCTTCTTTTACTTACATGTGCTTTCCTTGAGCATCCAATGGACCCTTCAGGTGCTTCATGACCCTGCACTCCTTTAAGCAGTACGGCTTTACGTTGGCCATCTCCAGGCAGACCCTCCTCAGGTCCTCGTCGGCAAAGTGCGGGGGAACATTGTGTATGGTAAGTCGGTATCTCGATATGAATCTGTTCAAGTTTCTGAGCATCTGCGACTTGTTCTGCTCCAGAGATAACCGCTTTCCCATATCGGAGGCCGATACGCCGATGGCCGCTTTACTGTTTGCCAAGATTACTGAAATAGAAAAAATATAGGAATTAGAAGGATATATATACCAGAGGTAGTTAGGAGTCAGTTAAGTTCCAGGAAGACATGGCATGATCAAGTGAAGGTCATTTATAGCCAGTATTATGTACATAGTATGCGAAGAGGGTGTTAATTAGACAAAGGAAGATGTGGAAGGACAGTGACAGCTAGAAGTGTGTGGCTTTCCCTATATGCCTAACCAAGCATATGCATAAAATTATATGTGTATAGTATAGGGTACCAAAAAATATTTTTCAAGTCATTGTTCAATAAGATAAAAGACTTCATTTTCCGCTCATAATGATGGAAGTAGGAGGAATTAAAATATTGTCAGGTTATGAATTCGTAACCCGGGTATGTATGTCTCTCTCTCTTGTTTTGTTCTTTTCTTATTTATTATTCCTTGATTGGTTACGAAAGAGCAAAAGGAGACAAAATGGCTATATTATATGTACGATTCCGGGTTTTTGAAGAATGGACGAGCTTTTCCATATAATCAAATACCAGGCGATTTGCTGTAAATAATACAGCACCCAATAGATTAATACCGAGAAATAAAAGAATGCGCACCTCCTTCTTTGATGAGGTATAAACTTCTGGAGTCCTTGGGCTGTTTCTTAGTCTTGCTGTTCTTCCCCTTAATGCGGTCTCGGAACATGGCAGGAAGAACTTCCAGGAGTTGGCCGTCCAGGCTCAGTTTCTCCGGGCCGGAGCTCAGAAATATATCAGCGTCTTCCTTGTTCTGTAATAACAAAAAAAATACATTTAACTGTTGAAGATTTTATTTACATTATTCACAAACATATAATGTCTATGATACATAATATTTTATGTGATTCTTTTAAAATTGGCGGAACCGCTCGTGCGGTGAGCTTCTCGCGTATGTGACGCATGTTTGGGGACGGTGCCTGGAACGTCATGGTGAGACTCAAACTGTTGTACTGGACATTTCCAAGGCCGTTGACAGGGTTTGGCACTGAGGACTTGTCAACAAAACACCTTCTTATGGACTTCCCGCATCCTTGTGTATATCATGGATTGCCGACTTTTTGAGAGATCGATTCAGACGATTACTGATGGTTTCACCTAGACCTCGCATTCAATAAATGCTTGAGTCCCACAGAGATCGATTTTATCTCAAACTTTTTTGTTGTTGCACATCAATGACCTTTTGACATGTGCACCAATTCATTGTTATGCGGATGACAGTACAGTCCACAATAACTTTTTGTTTAACAAGCCCTCAAAGAGCACACAAACTCTAACGGCTCGGAAGGCTTTGAAGCAGAGAATGGACGGTTACCTCGAGAGGGTTTCCTCTTGGGGTAAGAATAACCTCTGTGAATTTAATATTTCAAAGATTACAACTAAAAGGGATCTAAATGACAATCTAGTCTCCTTTAACGGAAGCAATCTTCCCAACAAGCCTTCCATTGATATTCTTGGTGTGACCCTAAGTGACCAGCTCAGGTATGGGGGCTCCATCGAAGCCAGAGTCAAGATAGCCTCTGAAGCTGGGCATACTGTACAGGGCCCGCAGATACTTTAATAGTACACAATTACTAACCCTGTACATATCGCAGGTGCACCCCACTGTAGAATTTGACAGCCACCTCTGGTCGGGAGCCCCAAAATATCTGAAAAATCCTCAACTCTGTATAGAAACATGCAATCCGTTTGATAGATTCCCCTTTCTTTACAAATGATTTGCAATCTTTGGAGCACAGGCATCAGGTGGGAATGCTGTCCTTTTTCTACTTGTATTTCAATGAAAGATGCTGAGGAACTAGTGTCATTGATCCCTTCGGCACCGGTGAAGTCGGGAAACACGCGCCCAACATTCATACATGGTCGACATTTGTCACATGAGAACGGGTCACTTCTACGACTCATTCTTGTGTTCAACAGCTCGCTTGTGGAATAATCTGCCGGTATCTGTGTTTCCTCCCTCCTACAACATGGGTCTCTTCAAGACCCAGGTTCACTCCTTATCCTCCAAAATATCCTCCACATAGCATCCTCAAAGATGACAGGCCTTGAAGGAAATTATTTTAAATTATTTTAAAATTAATTAAATTATTTCAGGCATCTTCTTTACTGATCAACACTGAGTATCGTCTGCATGTAAATTGTGGTAGAAAAACCCATTAGATAAAAGTGTAAATAAAAAACAAATGTTGAATGTTGTACCTGGAATCTGACGAAAGCCGTGCCCTTGGAATGCTCAGTCAGCCTATCCACACACACAAGGGAGTAGTTGACCTCCCCAAACTGTTGAACGTATTCTTGCAGCTCCTCATTTCCCACACTGAAGGGAACATTCTTCAGGAAGATGGTTCTGCCGTCCTCAGCGTCATTTGCAGAAACTCTGAAGATTTTAAGATATATACAGACATTATATAAAAAAAGAGTTAAAGAAAATTAATGAGACGCTAGCTTAACCTGACAGAGAGAGGGCTGGAACAAAATAACCCAATAGGGAAATGGTGTTGCCATTCAATGGGTTAATAATACAAACTTTATTTATGTTTACATTACTATAGTCAAAATAATGTGTGATTGGAAGCATAAATTTCAGTGTACACAAAGGTTTTTGTGTCAAAAAGTTTTCTTTAACTTAGGGGGGCTAACGGCTGTTCTTCCCAACTTTTCAAATGATCAATCTGAGGCACCGATCAGCCAAGTGTTTTGTTAAGCATTCGCTCCGTCTGTTTCCAAGCATTTTTTATCCTAAATTGTCTGGAGGGTGCCCGGCCACTTTTAAGACAATAAAGTGACATCGAAGTAAAAGTTTTCGATGTAAAAGTAACATAAATGAGTTAATGTGTCTTTATTATGAATACATATAATTTATTTTAAAACTAATATATAAACCAAGATTTTATACTTCATAAACGTGTGTTAAAAATATGTTGAAAGTAAAGACTTTTAGTAATGCCGCCAAAACACATTCTTCATTTCGTACAAGTACATTTGACATTTCTCGTCTGTGAAAAAACAAGACAAAACATAGCTTATAATAAGTAAAATTAGTTAGGTTCTCTTCAGTTTTATTTAAAACATACAAAAAACGTGTTTGACATTCGAAAACAGAAATAAATCTTTGTCAGTCAATATTTGAATTGCGTAAAATAGATCGTAAACTAATGATGACATTTGACATTTCGGTGACGTTTGTTCACTCTGTTGAAACTTTTTATAACTAGTCCTCTGTTGAGGGGAACTTAATCCACAAAAATCGATATCCTAAATTGATCGTAAATTCAATCAAGAATTTCGTTGAGAAAAGAGCATATTTGTGCATTTGAAAAGTGTTGAGGTAAAATTTCGACTCAACAGTTGCTCAGTAAGGTTGGGAAGAACGGCCGTAAAATTGGAAAAAGAAGCGATTATTTAAATTGTTGTAACCAAACTTTTTGCATGAAAATTTTAGAGAATCTGGTCCACTGCTCCTAATACATATTATTATTTTTTTTTAAATGGGTTCATTTAGAATATAATCAGGTATGTTATAACCTAAAGCAGAAAAGGTCACCAGTCAAATAGACCAAAACTTGAGTAGTGTTACAGAGACCAGAAACCAGAAACAGTATCGCGTTGCCGGAAGGAATAAGTTACAGTTTGTAGAAAGGTGGAGAATGTGATTGAGAGCGCTCATCTGTTTTAGATCTAATCACTAAACATAGATTAATTTGTTCCAAGCAACAATTCAATTCTTAGTACAGATAGCTTTATTTAATTTTTAAAAAAGGTGTATACTTAACACTCACTTTAACTTGCTAGGATCGGTTTCTTTGAATTTTGAAGTACCATGTTCACCATCCTCATCATCTTCATCATCTTCTTCACCTTCATCGTCCTCATCATCTTCATCATCTTTATCATCTTCATCGTCTTCATCACTATCAACATCACTTTCATTGTCTTCATCGCTGCCGTATTTAGCTTCATCGTCTAGAAGAATCAAAATATAAATTCAATAAACGATAATAACAAATATTGATTTAAATGCTTCCTTTTTTATGTGAGTACCGAACAAGAGTCCCAACCTCTCCTATTCGTTTGGAGCCAGTGGTCATCCCCTATTGGGGTATGTTGTGAGATTGAAGATAGTGGGGAGGGAAAGGAGATGGGGAAGAGGAAGGTAGGGAAGTACCTGGCTCTTCAGATCTGGTCACCAAACACGGCTAAAGCCATTTCAAGCAACATTTCGATTCTGAATGGTAGTCTTTCACCGGGGCGATACTGAAAGTATCTATCACTCTGGAACGTGCGCAAATATACTATATATTATTTTTAACAAATAAATTGTGAAATAATACAAATTAATCAAATAAAATTTACTTGTGCACGTCGGGATGTGAACCCACAACCTCCAGATTCATGGCCAAGGATCGTAACCACCGAGGTCGTCAAAAAAACGTGTGAAATCAAAATAAATAATATGTACGCACTTCTTAGTTTTTTCATCAACATCAAGACAAGTTCTTACCGTCATCACCATCGTCGTCATTATCTGATTCCTCCTTGATGGAAGCATCATCTCCATCATCACTCTCCGCCTTGATGTCAGACTTATTCAAGTCTTCATCATCTGATTCTGGCTCTGACTTTACATCGTTCTTCAGGTATTCCTCTTCATCCTTCTGCTGGGTGATATGGGACATATACTTATTCTTGGCTATGGCCCAATCCACGTGGATCGGACGGCCTAAAACATAAATTACAATGGTTAACTTAAAACATTATTTGGACCTGCAATAGAAAATGGGTCATTCAGAATGCCAGATGACAGGACATTTTGACTAAGTGGGCGCTCCAGTGGAAGCCACCATCCAGTCCAATTATACAAGATGTATGTAACACGAAATGAGATGAACAAGAGCTACAGAAAAAGAAGAGTACATACATAAAGAATCTCTTCTCATTGACGCGATCTTCACCACTGCCTGAATTTATTTAAATATCTCTGAATTTATTTATTTTTTTATTTTTAGTATATTTCTTCATTGTTTTACAAATATTAAATAAGTACCTGTAATTTCTCTTACGTATTAAATATAACATGTTTGTAATTGTATTAGAAATTAAATAAAAACATTATTATTATTATTATTATTATTATTATTATTATTATAATAATATGAATGAAGCAATGACAAAAATATACACTAGAGAGAATATTCAATTCAAAGCCTGAACAAGGTTTTGATAGAGTCCATGATGTTGGACATATTTATATCCGTAAAGACTGACAAAAATTATCTAGACTTGCACCAAAAATTTCAAGACCCTGGATTGAGTTAATAAGTCTCGACATTTTGGACAGTGGAGAATGGTACCCATAATTAGTAGTGTTGATTGAAGAAAAGCAATTCATTGTTTCCAAGTCTACGGCAAGGAATGTTGAACTGGATGAGTTGCAACAAAGAAGGTGAGTCAATAATACAATTAATAATTTTGAAAATGCATATGAGATCAAAGTCTTTCTTACGCTTTTCTAATGAAGAAATGTTTAAGGTTTGTTCAATTTCATCAAATGAGTAATCACCTCTTTCTCACCGTAATCTCCATGCAATTCTAGGTAAGAAGTGATGTTGTACGGATACAATAACATAGCTTAAAGACATTAAAAAAAGAATACCGCTCTGCCACGGAAGTCTACAAAGGTTTATTAGTGTATCTTTTAGAATATATGAGGAAGGGCAGCCTAAGAAGATCTTCAAATAAGAAAAAAAAATTACCTAGGTATGGCTTCGCATTTGTGTTCAAAATTGCTTTGGTTGCAGATAATACATTTTTAAACTGTAAAAAACCACAACCCACAAGATCCCCATTGGGTTTCTTCAATAGTGTAGCTTCCAAGACCTCTCCGTAAGGTGCGAAATGTTTCGTCAAGGATTCTGGAGTTGCTTTGAAAGAGATATTACGAATAATCAATCTAGCTTTCTTGATGACTCTTGGATCCTCGGGGTTTTCACCTTCCTCTGGTTGTTTCTGATTTTGATTTTTATATCTTCCTTTAACATCTAGCTCTTTTTCTGAGATTTTTTTGTTTTTCGTTCCTTTGATTTCTGAAAGCAATAAATAATCTTGATTCTTAATGGAAACATAAAAACAAATATACATAATAATGAATGTACATAAACAGAAGTATGGCCAGTTTCAATAAAATATGGCGAGTATTGTTTATTCATTGTTTTGACAGTGTTGGAATTACAGTATAAATTTACTTAATTATTCAAAGAAACAATATAGACTCGGCATAATAAAAGTTAATTTGTAAACAAATGAAGGACAAACTATTTGGATGAAAGTGCATGGGGGCAATAAACCCACCAGACTATTGAGAAAAAAAATTATATAAGCTTTACCCCTTTTATCTTGTTGAACAAAACTTTTGAAAAAAAAAACAACTTTTATCTTGTCGACAAATATTGAAAACATAATATTGTCATGTAAATGGTGAAAATTACAGTAATTCCAAACAGGAGACCTTGGGGGAAATAATTTCCCTCAAAGCCTATGTCGTCTTTGGGGATGCTGTGTGGGGGGTCTTTTAGAGGATAGGAAGGAGTGAACCTGGGTCTTGAAGACTCATGTTGTAGGAGGAAGGAACAACAGAGACCAGTAAATCATTCCAGAGCCGAGCTGTTGAACACAAGAATGAGTCATAGAAGCGACACATTCTCATGTGGCAAATGTCAACTTTTTGGCATGTTTCCTGACTGTGCACTGGTGCCGAAGGGATCAATGATGCCAGTTCCTCAAAGCATCTTCCATTAAAATACCGGTAGAACAAGGACAGCATTCCCACCTAACGTCTGTGCTCCAAGGTTAAGATAGGTGAATCTCGGACCACCAGTTCTACAGAGTCAAGGGTTTTTTCAGATATTTCGGGGCTCCCGACCAGGGGTAGCTGCCAAATTCTACAGTGGGACGCACTTGCAATATGTACAGGGTCAGCAGTTGTGTATTATTAAAGTATCTGTACAGTAATCCCAGCGTCTGAAAGGCTAACTTGACTCTGGCTTCGATGGAGCCTCCATACCTGGGCTGGTTACACCAAGCATATCAATGACATTTCAAGCTCAAAATAATTGCATTGACCTATAAATTCTAGAAAGAGTTTTGCTGCTTCATACAAACCGATTTTCTGCTATATACATAGCTTAGTTTTACAATATTATGTCATAAAAATAAATATTCTACTCCCTTTAAATACGTTTTCTGATGAAGAACAATATTACCATCAATTTAAGATTTGATCACAAAGTTACAAAAAGAATCCATGAATATGAATAAACACAAAATATACACACTTTTATGATTATTTTCTTCTTCCGATTTGATGGCAGTGATGGTATCATCTTCTCCGCCAGACTCGGGTTCTGATTTGATTTCCTCAACAGCCTCCTTGGCTCCTCCTTTAGCCTCGTATCCTGGGGGCACAAACTGGTGCTTCGGGACCGCCCATTCCACTTGAATCTGTCTACCTAATGAAGGAAAGCGTGAACTGTAGTGATTAAATTTGAATTTATTTTTAAAAAGAAAGACAGACATGGTTATGAATAACCCAACAATATTTGAAATCCTCGCTATGGCGCTGCAAGCATTAGCCACGAAAATTGCAACGAAGCGCATAGGTGCTGCTTTCTTCAGTATGCGTTTGTTGATCCTTACAAGAGCATGTGTTCCATTTGAGAGCAGTGTATTGCAGTTGGTGTATATCTTGTATATTGTTTGTCCTGTTATAATAAATTGAAACGATATATTTCACCATGTCGGATCTTAGTTTTATCGCGAACAATGTATCAAAGGACGGCATCATTACGGATGATGAGCCCTTCGATCTAATAATTGGACAGTGATGACGGAAGTGAGATTATTGACCATCGCAATAGAAAGCGAATGGAAAGTGAATTTTCCTCGTATGTGCCCGCTGTAAGATGGGACTACGTGACCTTTGCACGGGAAAACACAATTATGAAGCGACATAATTTTCTATTTTTTTCTCTATATATTTAGTAGTTTTAGTTTTTTTATTAGATTCGTGGGATACGATTCTTTTTACGTTTAATATCAAAAAGAATGATTAAGTTTGGTATTGTCCAAGTTATTGCATTTTTAGTTAATATCGTATTTATTTACTAATAACACAAATTATCAATAGCTGTTTACGCACCTACTTGGATAATCAGTACATCACTAAAACGGTTAAGCAGTTTTAAAATCAAAATGTAGTTCTACAAATTAAACTTGAACACAATAAATACAGGAAAGTAGTAATAAATACAGCACCCTTAGAGGAATTTTTCACAAAAACAATGCCATATAAATTATTTTTATTACCATCTACCGGTATTACTTGTCATTTGCTTGTTTGTTCATTGTACTTACATCAGCCTTGCATTATTTGCAGAACTGCTCATTCGTAATATGGTTATACACGGTCTAATAAGTTCTACTGCATCTGGACTTATTTCAATCTTCCTGTCAGTTCTATGCCTCACCACCATACATTATGGTTAGTCTCAATATTGTGTTAGTCTCAAGCGTTGTGGATTGCTAGTCTACCTTCTTCATCAAATTTTTATTTGTAATCTTCTACACATAATAATTAAAATGATTTATAATAGTACTTTACCTAAAAATGCCTGTGCATTTGTAGTTGCAACAGCTTGCTTGGCATTCTCCAGGTCCTCGTACTGCACAAAACCACAACCAACCAAATCTCCATTAGGCCTCTTGAGGAGTTTTACTTCGGCGATTTTCCCAAAGGACTCGAAGTGCTTCTTCAGAGTTTCTTCTGTAGTTTTGAAAGATAAGTTTCTTATACACAAACGAGCGTTGACGTCAAATGTTTGGGTTCGCTTCTTGGAGAATTTCTTATTGTTTGCTCCCGGTTTCTTTCCTTTAAATTTGAATGACTGCTTTCCTCCTTTATTGCCTCCTTTTTTAGGTCCGCCTTTGCCACCGCCACCGAAGTTTTCTGAAAGATGAGGTAACCACTTAATAGAGTACATATTATCTAAATATTGAAGAATCCCACGCACACTAAAATCTAGTAAAAGAAAACACTCACGTTTTCCCATTTTAGGATAACAATATAGAATATAATCAATTTATATATTATATTAGTATTTATTGTAGTTTTTTAAACACATATAACCTATAATACTCTCTACAGTCACGTTTCAAAACATGCCAAAAAGACATGGGGATATTTGACACAGATAAAGTCACTCGAATGTCTAATCTATAGAAAAAGATTACTTATTCTGCAGGAGAAAATACTACCTTACCCACCTAAGTTTTTTTTCTTTTGCAGAAAATATGGGTGTTTTTCGTTTCCCCCGGAGTAAAAAAATAAGCATTTTGAGAAACATTACGTTTTATGACATGTTTAACAAGAAGCGTGCGAAGACTAATCTGTTTTTAAAACAGAGAGCTTTCTATTTTTGTTATAAAATCTCACTACCACCAAATGTAATAAAATTACTTCCCTCAACAATACATAACAGTTTGTATGATGTTGGGAAGAACATTTTTGTGTAATTCTAGTAAAAGGAAGTAATAGTAGACCAAAAAATTAATATTTTTAAAATATTGTCTTGGTTTTAGGGATTATTTTATTTTCCAGTTTACGTAATTACGAAAGCATGTCCAGCCGCTCAAAACAAACATTTTTGTATGTTCGTAATATTGTTATAGTGCATATGCATAGATAGCAGAACTTTTTTTTCATTATTCGTGCAATTTTATGTTTAGTGAAAAAAATGTACGCATCTTGATTGAATAGCATATTTTATTATCCAGTATGTGCCCAAAATTTCTGAATTTGGGGTACAATATTTGAAATTCAGAACAAAATATTCCATAATACGTTGGGAGGAAAATTTTTTAAGTTTTATATAGTTCGAACTATGATAAGAAAGGGGTTTTGGAAAAAAGAGACAAAGCAATGAAATTATTTGTATTTTTTTTTACAATATCTACTGGCCCTAAAAGCTATAATTGCAAGACAACTGTGAATGGTATATCTGTGTCTTAGATTTGGCGTGAGTTCTAGCCACTCGTGTACTACCTTGGCAACGGTAGCGCTCAAAATATTCAGCTTTATTTTGAGGCGATCGGAGGGAGCAACGGAAAATATTAAATAACCGACTTTACGGCCAAATCATTAAAATGAGAATTCATTCGGTGTTTTAAATATATTTATAGTAGTGAACGAATACGGAAGACTGCACTGTTACCGATCTTTTTTATTTATAATGACATCCCTTAATTTGCGAGATCAAAAATTGGAGCAGCAAGTTAGTATCAATCAATTATTCAAACACAGAAATAATTACAATTCGAATCGATTTCAGTGACATTGTTAATATTTCATCGTAACCTATTTAAGGCGATGGCGTGTACATTCAACGACAAAAGATAATTCGTTTCATTCATTATTTATCCTAAATACCAACGCGAGTTTCAAGGGTTGTTTTTTTTTCACAGAGGCAACTGATGGAACAAAAAATGAGACAGAAACGGCAAAATGTGGGAATGGTTCAAGCAAATGATATTCGCATATCATCTGCCAAACACAGACCTGCATCAGGTACACGAAGTAGAGAGTTACATGGTAAATTACATTATTTTTTTTGTTTGTTTTCTGTTTTGCATTGTAATGTTGACATCGTTCAGGAAAAAATAACAAAGTAACCAAAATAAACATTTAGTGATATTCCCAACATACTAATCAAAGCCTAGTAGTTTAATAAATCCTGTCATTAAAATATTAATATTTTTTATTTGACTCTTCTATAATTTTTTATGTTAATGAGTCATGTTTACAACCTTGATCTGCGGTTCAAATGATTTTGTGATAAGATGATTATATTTATATGCAATGATTACTTAAAATAATACCGCAATGTTAAAACATTAATAAAAAGATCTTATTGTACAATAAACCTCAGCTTTTGGTTAAATAAGCATGCCTATTTTCAATTAAAAAAAAAAACTCATATTTCGTACAAAATGCGAAAAGAATTTCCTCAATGTAATATTTTATAGAACAGCAATATTTATCCCGTCGCAACTAGATTGAATCTAATTCCATCTGGTTTTCTTTCATGAATATTCATATAATTACATTTTAAAGTACACTTACATAGTATAAATATTATTAGTCGATACTTGGGATCTTAGAAAATTATTATTTGTTTTATAGTTTGTTCTTGTAGTTATTTTCCATTTATCGTTTTATGTATTTGCTATGTATGTACAATAAATTCTATTACAATCTGATTTAAGATTTATTTATAGGTATCGATTTAAGTACTGGAAAAATCCACAAGTCTTAGTAAATAATATTGGTTGTAAAATAACAAAGTGATTAATTTAGTGCAAATAATTAAAAAAAAATAATAATTACTGGAAAACTATTTATCCAGCATTTTCATCATATTTGAAAGTTCTCTCTAAATATTTTCTGAATTAAAAAAAAAAAAAACTAAAACTAAATCAATTGGCTGCTACATCGATATATGAACTACTAGCGTGTCATACAAATGTGAAGGACGAATTTGACCCACCTATGAGTAATTTCATAACAACTCCCTATCGAAAGACTAGCAAGCTTCGCTCCAAAATAACACAGAGCGCCAAGTTAACCCCAAATCGTATAATGTAATTTGTTCATGTTGATGTTTATTTGGTCCGCCAATAGGAAGCCAGTTAGGCACACGTCCCCACACATCACAAGTTTGAAGTTGAAAGTTAAGAACCCAGCTTCATGTACAACTTTGCCACGCCGTACGCAAAGCCATTGTTGACAAAACTACTGTTGTAACATGAATACATTCACGCATCACGAACCCATACATCCGCGTACAAACAAATTGGAAAATTTTATAACACTTCTGTAAATTGTTAGTTTTTGAAAATGCTCTCAACGATCCATGAAATATATATATATTTTTTAAATACTCATGTAGCTAATTAAATTGTCAATAATAACGTCTGACAGCCCCTGTCTAAAATATCTCTAACTGTCTCAATTTTGTGTTTGAAAATGATCTCGATAAAGTTAGCCATTCTGTTGATGCATACTTCCTGGGAGACAAATCTGCCCCATGTAGACCAACAAAAGGTAAAAAGCAATGCTTCTTGCGATCTTTTGACTATGAGATAACGCACTTTCTTTTTGATAAATGTTTTCGGAAACCAATTTATTTTGGTTTGGGAGTCATTTTTAAGATCCACATGCCCTGTCTAAATATTGTTGATCGATGCTGCTGTAGTATTTTTTGTATATCGTAGATCATACCATGCTGGTTGAAGATCCACTCCCTTTAATAATACTTGCAAAAACATCATCTCAAAGGCTAGGTGGAATCAATAGTTCAAACTCTCATCACATTTAATGACCATCAAATTGTCGATCAGCGCCATTTAGAATTTTTCACATCTGATTAGTCCCTATCATACGCCGATTTATGTAAAACGTGTCATAAAATGTGTATTTTTACCAAAGGTTACGATGGGCCGATGCAGTTTATGATGTCACCAGTAAACCCAGACCAGGTTATACCTCTACAAACAAACAGAATATCAACTTACGATGGTAAGTTACATATTATTTATTTAGTATTTGTTCATGTCTGCCTGAGGAGAATGCAAGCCTATATTATTTGCGCATAAGTAATCAAAAAAGCTATTCTGTTATCATGGTGCAGGCCACTGAGGCCTTTCGTACACAAGGTGACGCAAGTATCTTCGCGACTACCGCGATACGTCTGCAAGGAGGTTCATACACAGGAATTCATCCCCAAAATTTTGTCGACTCGTTGGCGACGCCAGTCTCCGGTGACCGTATTGCAAAGGTCTTCGTCCCTCAAGTCGCCGAGACTTTATATATGTTTGTTCCAAAATATGACATTACTTATATGTTTAATATATCAAAGAAAGCAATTACTTTACGACTTGACCTTACATATACTTAAATGAAAAGTTACTTTGTTTTAAACCACTTTGTTGTGGTAAATAAAGTGGTTTAAAACAAACTTTTCATATAAACTTACATCTTTTGCAATTTTTTTTGTCACATTGCATGTGCTTTAGATCAATGCTAAGATAATACTATCTGTCTTTGTCTCTAGGCATATGCAATTCTTTTTTTGTCACATTGCATGTGCTTTAGTTCAATGCCAAGATAATACTATCTGTCTTTGTCTCTAGGCATAATCAATTCTTTTTTTGTCACATTGCATGTGCTTTAGATCAATGCCAAGATAATAATATCTGTCTTTGTCTCTAGGCATATGCAATTCCTTTTTTGTCACATTGCATGTGCTTTAGATAAATTCCAAGATAATAATATCTGTCTTTGTCTCTAGGAATATGCAATTCTTTTTTTGTCACATTGCATGTGCTTTAGATCAATGCCAAGATAATACTATCTGTCTTTGTCTCTAGGCATATGCAATTCTTTTTTTGTCACATTGCATGTGCTTTAGATCAATTCCAAGATAATAATATCTATCTTTGTCTCTAAGCACATGCAATCCTTTTTTTATTTTTATATTTACTTTTACCTGGATTATAAAGCTTCCATGTATTATCTTTGTTTGTTCATTTATTTTATTTCATCTTTTCATTCTTCATTTTTTATTATTATTTTCATTTATATGATTAATCTTACTTTTATATTGTTTTTTTTTTAATCTGCTGTTAACCTTGAAGAAAATATTTATTACTGTATTAACCTTATTACATGATTGTAACATCTGTCTCGACACAGGAATTTTCTCGATGAAATATGCATCGAACAATCCGTAGCAACGCGTGTCTCAAGATTTCAGTAGCGATGTGTACGGACCTTGCGCGACAAGTTGTTTTCGACATGACTACACAACATAGGTATCGGATAGTTGCAAAGCCTTGGGTACGAAGAGCCTAAGGTGTAGTAATTCAACATATTTTATAAATAAAAGATTGATTTTTAAAGTTTTGATGTTAAAATCATATTTTGCAACAAATTATTTTAAAAACGTGCCTACCGGTTAGTTAATCGATTTTTTTTTGTACATAGGAGAATACCTACCAGGATGCTTTAAAAAATAATAATAGTATTGTTTTCCATAAGAATGATCTTGAAAATTAGCTTCAGTGGCTAAAAAATGTTACAATGTATAAGATAGTCTATGAGATAAAATACCATAAATCTTAGATTGCTCAAATACCAGCTGTTGACATATGGACCACTCATCGAATTAACGCCTAACCCTGTACGGTAATTAGCGTCTAATTACCGAGTTGGCGATTATCTTCGTGGTTGTTTAGTCAAACGAGTATGTGACACTTGAATTCTCCCTGGAAACCGTCGCCACTTGATAAAGGAATTAATGATCTAAACAAACATATCAGTAATTACTGATGAGATAGTGACAGCAGCTAGCTACCCTTTTGATGAAAGTTGAGTGATGCATATATATGTATTTGTGTGATACCGCATAAGAGTTCCTGCTGCTCGGAGTTAGTGGAACTATGGCATCTCTAATTTGGGAAATGTTGTGAGACTGCCGGAAGTAGAGAGAGGAAGGAGATGGATAAAAAGAATGTTGACTATTCAGACCTGGGGCCCCATTCCTTAGGGTTTGTCCTTATCCTTAGGGTTAAAGGCATTTTACTTAACTGCGGTTCCGATTCCATGTCAATAACAATACATTTTTAAAGGAGTGTGTGGTTTAATTATCACAGTATTATTACAAATCACACATATTTAATATATGTAGTTTATTATTACTTTGCCAGCGTAGTTTATTATAATTTTTAGAATTTAAATCAATTTATCTGACATTTCGGGCCTTTGGCATAGGTACTTTACAAACGTTGCAATTTTGGTAATTCGGTTAATTTAGTAGCATTATTATGCCACAAATAACTCATCAATAAAGTCTAAAGCCAATACTTATGATAATATTGAGTTTTTCTTTTGTTAAAACTACACAAATCTCTATATTTTTAAAGAATGTCATTCGCTGAATGACAGGTGTCATCCGCGGTTAAGCAAAAAGTTTTATGCCTGAGGATAAGGACAATGCCTTATCCTTAAAAAGAATTGGAATCAGGCCCCTAAAATTAATTTATCGTAAATTAAACTTATTTCCGTCATCATCATTATGGCGCTATATCTAGATGTACTGTCATCTGCACAGATAATAATACATAGAGATGCCCTAACACACAAGGGTAAGAAACCAAAATTAGGGGGCGATGGGCGAGCTTAGGCGTATCACTTTCATTTGATTTGCTAATAAACACATCCCTACAGTCTGCAGGCAGCTTGTATTGCACTGCACTTTTTACTCTTCGAAAAGCAAATTCTGCTAATGATAAACTCGTCCTTTTTGCTATTGTGCGGAATTCACTGCAAATCTCCTTTTTTACTGTAGCTGTGCTAACAGATTCTAAACTAACCCAAACCGCCAATTTAAGTATAACAACAAATAAATAGAAAGGTTTGGCTTGTTTACGAAAACCGAATATTTTGTTGGAGTATTTAGTTTGACCCTTTTACAAATGTTTTATGGTTTGCTTACCGCAGTCAAAATCATGTGAAATAAACGTGGACAGCAGTGAATTAGTGTCACTAAAAATTGTTCATGTATTATATATTGAATAAGCTTAAAATACAGTAAAATAACGTTTACCTGTGAAATGTAATTTGATAATTTTGATTATTCTCTTTAGCACTTCTATTTTTACAATGTTTGATTGCACAGGAAACCATTATTATTGTTTTATTTCTTAAAATCTTCGAATATCACTTGCCATCGGTCGATACGATATTAACGTAGTGTATTTCAACATGTCCATCCCATCGGAAACTTTGAAACTTACAGAATCTTACAGTGGTTTCATGCTTGATTAGATTTTTGAATTCCTGGTTCATTTTAATTCTGTATGATCCATTTTCTAGCGTTAATTTTCCGTTTAACGACTGCTAATTTGATAATATAGAAATGACTATGCACTACTCTGATGGAAAATCGTGTTTTCCTTAATAAACCTGGTTTTGAATCGGTTCAGTTGTCCAAAAGATTGACTTAATCCTTGCCATACATCAACAAAGTTTTCATGTGACCCCCATACAACAAACCGGTCAATTAGCGCCCTGGACCAAAACAACACTTAGGTACAATTCAATAGAAAGCAAATAGTAGAAGTCACTGAAGAGTTAACCGATAGTAGTGTGTCATGGGCCTGTCTCTGTTCATGAAGTAAAGTCAATTTTCTCTTTTATTTTTATGTAAATACAGCACAAGAGTCCTAACTGCCTAACTGTCCTAACTTGTGAGGCTGAAGGTAATGGGGAGGGGAAGGAGAAGAACCTAACCTAATTAATATATTAAATATAAATAAAATAAAACTAATCCGAAAACCTAATTTAATTAATATATTAAAAATAAAGATTAATTAGGTGTGATTAGATTAATTATTATTGTAACATTTATTTTTTTCATACTTTTAATGAGTATGTCACTTAAAAAGTGTGCCGATTCATATGAGTGTTGATTTATCCGGTCACCGGAGAAACAGCGTGATGGTTAGTTAGTTGGCGACATCAGTATTTTTTCAAATCGACATGATCACACTTAGGGATTAGGGATTTACTGTTCAGTGTTAAAAGTCATGACTTGTCACTTTATTTTTAATTTATCCATCAAATATAATATTAATATCCTAACGTGGTGCATATGTACAGATGTTCATTCAATTTCAGTCAGTCTTTATCCCATTGTAATTTACTGAGCTCCTACTCGAATAGTTGTGCTTCCTAAACATAACAAACACTGTTGAATAATTTTAAATGTGATTTTAATTCAAATACATTATGTAAATTGTGGATAAAATTTCAATATTATGGAAGTGTTGTGTGTTTATTCTTTTGTCTAGTTTTAGATGAACAAAGTAGAAATCGGATACAAAGTAGGTTATATATTGTGCATTATGTAAGTTTGGTGAACACCTTGGCAGATTGATTGACCTTGGCTCCATTGCCAGAGGTTTCAGGTTCTCAAATTGCCCTGGTGAGGCAGTATTTTAAATCAGAACACTGCTTAAAATCACTGCGACTTATTTTAGCATCTAGATCCGACTAGCCAGGTGCTTTCAATCTTTCAATTCCCCTTTTATTTCTTAAATGTTCTTTCACCTCATAAGTTTTGTCCAATTGGGGGCATCATAGTCTCACTGGCCAGAAAAAAATTAAGATTTTCAATTACCTGTTTTATATCAAACAATTCTCTACATCCGTAAGTAGTTTGTATTCACAATTGAAGACCTTGAGAAGAAAACCTCAAAGGTTTTTTCCAAAAAGTTTTTAGATCATTTTTTCTGTTGTTTGTCCATGGGTCCATGCAACAACGGTTCTTGCAAAATATTTCAAAAAAAATTGTATATCCTTCAAATTGACTGTCAAAAATGTGATAGTTTTGGAAAAAACAACAATTGTTCACAAAGTATGTTTGA
Source organism: Halesus radiatus (assembly GCA_022606495.2). Classification (NCBI taxonomy): domain Eukaryota; kingdom Metazoa; phylum Arthropoda; class Insecta; order Trichoptera; family Limnephilidae; genus Halesus; species Halesus radiatus. The sequence continues at coordinate 73,803 of JAHDVE020009206.1, read as the reverse complement.
AAATTTACAAATCTCCATTAGTTCACTTTATTACCGCTGTGTGGCGCTATAATCATTCGCTGTTTGACATTTATAAAATTGTTACTTTTATTCCTCCTTTCACAGTAAATTCTCCATATGACGGCCTCCATGGTCGAGGGGTAAGGCTCTCGACTACGAATCCGAAGGTCGCGGGTTCAAATCCCGGCGTGCGCAAGTAAATTTTATTTAATTAATTTGTGTTTCACAATTAATTAATTTAAAAATAATATATAACATATTTGCGCACGTTCCAGAGTGGAAGATACTCTCAGTATCGCCCTGGTGAAAGACCACCATTCAGAATTGAAACGTTGCTTGAAATGGCTTTTAGTCGTGTTTGGTGACCAGATCTGAATAGCCAGGTATTTCCCCACCTCCCCTTCCCCTCCCCAATACCTTCAGCCTCACAACATTCCCCAATTGGGAATGCCATAGTCTCACTGGCTCCAGACGGTTGGGAGCAGTTGGGACTCTTGTGCGGTATTCATGTAAAAAAAAAAATATATATTTTAAAGAAAAAAACAGCAAATGTCCATTTTGTAAAAAACAGCAAACGTCACATTGACCGTTTAATTAATATTTAATTATACATACTTGATTATTAATATTTGCTAAACCTGTTCAGCACATAAATGGTTAATCTATGATTTATTATTTAAAACAAATTCAAATAAAAAAATTAATAGAACCGTGGTATTCGGTTAAAATGCTCTCCTGAAAAATAATCTATTAGTGTCATTTGAGGTTTTCTTCCCAAGGTCTTTAATTATTAGAAGTGTATAGCGTTGATCGGAGGTAGATCGCAGAGAGATGTCACAGTTAGAGAGGTGTTAATAATGCCAAAGCAACCATGGTCACCAAGATGTATTTCAACTACCAGTATATTAAATGTGTAGTGGGATGATGACTGACTCTTATTATCAATGTCAACATTTTAAATCTGACCTGCTGACTTCCTTAGTAGTACAGTAGGGCAATCAATACATAGATGTTACTGGTTTTTTCATATTTCGTTTTAAGTCCGACATTCTGTAGACCTGAGACAGTCTCAAGGTTCGGGGTTAATGACTTTCAACTCACAACTGAGAAAGTCTCGAGGTTCTGGTTTAATGGGTTAATTATCGCAAATGTAATTTTTATCATCAGGGTGGCATTTGGCCTCCTCCACAAATGCTATCCACTGGCTGCGGTGCCTCGCCTCAGTCCATTCGCCTCCAGTCCTCGGTCCTTCCCGCCCTACCCCGGTTCTCTTCCACGCAGTCAATGGCGTGCACAGAGTTTTTAATCAGGGTAGGCAGTAGGAAAAACAGTGAATTAATTGTGATTTAAAAAAAAAACTTATCACAGACTTGAAGTTTTTGCTAAGGCTAAGCTGCGGCTTAAACGTTGGTTGGGATTACCTAATTCACTTCAAATATCCAAATAACCGCCTTATTTATGTATATTACAAGTCAAATACTGGGTATATACATTTTTTATTTTGAAGAGTATTATTCACAATGTACATTTGTTACTTAATTTTATTTATTTGCTACCGGTTTCGACATATCCGTATCATTCACTAGCATTCTTAAAACTGCGCGTTAATACGTCGCACATGTTTTTGAAACTGTAGATTGATTTCTTCAATAATTTTATAATTTTTAAAAATTATTTTTATGTGAGTAAGATAGGGTAATCAGTGCTTATGTGCCTATATGAACAGCAAGCACACCCCTGCACGTCATCTATCCACCTCTTCCTCGGTCTGCCTCTGAGTCACTTCCACCGGAACACTCACTTGGTCAAAATTTTCGGTGTCTTGTCATTTGGTATTCTTTCGACATGTCCAGCCCATCACAGTCTTTGAGACCTGCGGAATCTTATAACTTATCGTTAATTCTCTATTATCGTTCTTCCATAACTGATAATGGGATGGTTCTTTGCTCCGTAGGGAACCCGCTTCCACAGTGCGGGTGTAAACTGTGCGCCCTAAAGTTTAGACTTACGGAATTGAATACTTTGTATGAAAGCACCATGAAATAATACATGATTATTGCTTCAACGGCATCAGACTAAGATAATTTTTATTTAATTTGTGCCCAGATCTATAAAACAACTTTTTGTTTTGTTTTAAAGAAAGAAACATTCCCAGGTTATGAATAACCCGATAATACAACCCAGACGTGATGCCAACTCACCCGCTGACCGGTCAAAAACTTATTATTAATACTCTATTGCCTATTATCGTTAAATGATTTATTATTTCATTGTGTCCAGACCTAGGCAACCAAATAGAAGTGATGAGTGTGGAGGAGCGCTTAGGGCGTATGGGTTTGGGCGCCGGGGGTCACTCGCCCGCCCTACACGAGGAGCAAGAGGATGAGGAGAGCCGGCCCGTGGCGCAGGGTGGTGGTGGCGGAGGCGTGCTGCAGAGTGTCAGCGCCGAGGAGGTGCACAGCGCCCCCGTGGCCCCCAACCCGCCCGGACGGGCCTTCCAACACTCCAACACTGTGGAGGTAAGGCGTCTGTAATGATCTAATTTACAATCATTTACCATTACTATAGAAATAATCTTGTTCTATTACATGTGGAGGAACTACTGTAATATTTTTTGGTTAGTTTTTTCTGCTCTCTGTTTTGGAAAATGCTCTCTGTTTTGGAAAATATGTTTAGCTCTTTTCAGGAAACTCACGATCTCGAGTGTTGCAACTTTTCCCATGGATGAGTAGTTAAGATCCTTGTCTACGAATCCAGAGGTTGCCGGTTCAAATCCCAACGTGATCAAATAAATTTTATTTGATTTGTGTTATTTCACAATTTATTAATTAAAAATAATATGTAGTATATTTGCGGCACATTCCAGAGTGGTGGATGCTTTCGGTATCAGCCTGGTGAAAGACCACCTTTTAGAATCGTAACATTGCTTGAAAAGGCTTTAGCCGTGTTTGGTGACCAAATCTGAATATCCGGGTACTTTCACATCTTCCTTTTCACCACCTCCTTCGCCTCCTCCCTACCTTCAGCCTCACAAGCCATAGTCTCACTGATTCCGGTGGGTTGGGAGCAACGAGGACTCTTGTATAGTACTAAAAAAAAGAAGTCTCTTAAATCATGATATTTATTCCTCCAACCTGACCTTACATTACTTATCTTAACCTCACCTTACTAAATCAAAACTAACCTATAATAATTGACATGCTTTTTGTACACCAAAATAGCTCTCTAGTTTTTGCTAAACAAATATTTGTAGTCTGAATAATATATATTTTTTAAATTTTTTAATTTGTTGGATGTGCACTATCTCATAAGAATAATCTTCATCTTTTATCTATCTCCTTCTTTTTCTTATTCTACTTCTCCCTTGAGGTGATTTTCTCACGAAAACGGCGCTATGAAATAATCCATTTATTATTCTTCTTCTAACTCCTATTATATAAAGAAGAATGTCCCGGGCGAGCGGTGTGTGTTTGTTTTGTATACAAATTTACAGTTTTATTTCGAACTTGATGAATTTTTGTACACTTGACCTTCAAAACAAGAGGAAGGTCACTGTCTACATTAGATTTCTAAAAACTACCCCCATCCTCTTTTCCCACCCCTTTTACTGGTACTTGGTACTTCTAAATGAAATTTTTCACACTCGACTTTCAAAATAAGAGGAAAATGACTGGGTAGAGGTTGGGATAGGAGTAGGATAGGGGTAACACATCACAACCTCAATACTTTACTCCTCACAACCTCAATACTTTACTCCAAACCATTCATAACCCCGGGCAACGCCGGGTACTTATTAAGCCAGTGTTTCATAAATGTATTTGGATTACAAAAAGTCACTTGCATGGACCATTTTTTTTTCACAATGTCTCTTATGTCATTGTATTTTATATGCGGGTTACTTGTAAAGTCGGTAATCTCTGTAAATTTCTATTTTGAGAAAAATTAAGATAACTGTTATTTGCTTACTGGATGTTTGATACCATATTTTTATTGTTATTATATATTCAACTGAGATAAAAAAGAATATGACAAGACTATTTTACGTTAAAAAAGTTTGCTAATAAAGATGACGACGAGAGGAGTTTACGGGTTTAGCAAGGATAAACAAATTTCCAATTGTAATTTCCCGGGAAATTAACTGGGATCCCATACTTAGATTCATACACAGTACGTAAAAATACCATGAAAACTATGTACAATACAAAGTTTTTTTTTTTAAAGTGGAGGTTTCCGACTTTGTTTTTGTGTTTAATTCATAGAACTCCATTTATTATTTTTTTAAATTTAATGTAAATAAAATTTAATAATGTTATTATCAAGTTCTGCAAGTATTTTTAGTTTTTATTAAGGCCATTTTCAAACTGCAGTTAATCAACATTTGTGACGACTTATTTATATGATTTTATTCACTCCCACTCCATTCTCATTTGGACGGGTTTTTAAAAATAATGGTTTATTATCGGTAATACTGATTTAGTTAAAAATAATTCAAATTCTCTATTCTGTGAAGTTTTTACATTTTAAATGTGTTTCCCCATATTTACATGATGTTTTCTTAATTGATTTATTTAAATGTGTTATATTGTTTTGATAATGTGAACATACTGAGAAGCGGAGAATATATAATTTTCTTTGCTTTATTAATTAATGTTATATTAGGATAATTCGTTTATTAATTTCTAATTGTTCAAGTAAATTTAATCTAAGACCCTTTCTTTCTATGTGTAAGGGTTTAGGTTCGTTGTTGTCAAGCGGGACGTGATTATTCACTGAGAGATGTTCTGCGAATTTTGAAGATGTGCTTTTATTTTTATAACTTTTTCTTTGAATCTAGTTGGACCGAAACATTCCAGACATGCAAATTTTTCTTTTTATTATTTACCGGATATATTAAATTGATTTTATTTTGGTGGTTCTTGCTTTTTATTATTTAATAATACATTCACATTTATGATACATTAAAATTTACTCTCACAGATTATCAAAGTGGGGCTTTTAGCGCATTCTAAGTACCTCTGTAGATCAGCCTAAGATCTCTGATGCTAAGTGGATTTTTTTTTTATTTAATTTTTATGTGACATCTCACAAGAGCGCCCCTGTCTGTACGGAACACATACAAGGGAACTATATCTCCACCTGGTTGGGCAACATTGTGAGGCGGGTCAAGGAGGGGTCTGTAGGAGGGGATTTGTTAATGCGGCCTTGATGAGGCCTGTATTAAATGTAGGAGAGAAGACAGATCCCGGTAGCTCGTTCCACATACGAGCCGACTTACATAAAAATGAGTCGGCGAAACGACCCGTTTTCATGAGGCCAACATCAACCATAAATGTGTGTTCCTCTCATGTCTCTCGAGTTTCATGCACAAGCGGATCAACGTTGCTAGCTTCTTTGAGCAGGATAAATTCCATTGAAATATCTGTAGAACAGTCTCAGCATACCTACATTGCATCTGTGCATTAGAGATAGCAATCGGTCTGTTATCAACGGATTGTCAATCAGACGAACCGCCCTCCCTTGCACAGAATCAAGCAGGTTTATCAAATATTTGGGAGCTCCAGCCTAGAGGTGGCTTCCAAATTTAACTGTTGGACGTACTTGAGATTTGTATAGGGTCAGTTGTATATCAGTTGGTCACTATTGAAGAAAGAATCTGCTAGCCCTATATAAGACACCGTGCGTAATTTTTTCAATATAAGTCATCTCTAGCCATTGCGCTATTATAAATTAGTTTTATATATTTAAATATGTATATCTGTGTTTTTTTTTATTATTAATATTTTCATAAGTCCTGCCGGAATAGTCTTTTACTGTAATATGGAGCAGTTGGGTAAATGAATAATTAAGGTAAAAGTGTTGTCACAGCTAAAGAATTAATTGACAGGATGTTTGCCTGATGCAGCTTTGGTAACAAACCATGCATGAGTATTTTTAGATTATTGATTGGGATATTTTTTAATACATGTTCCTTTCACTTGCATTGTAATAAAACGTGTACTTTTTATAATACTATTATTTGTTCCTTGCAAAATAGTTTTTCTACGCCTCTGACTGCCATTATTCTTATGGTTTTTGTGATTCCTTACAAATAATATGAATAATCATAATTTTTAATTTTTGCATTATATCCACACTAGTGGTGGGCGAAGCGGCTCGATGATCCGGATCAGTAATCCGGATCACTCACTACAGGTTCGCTGATCCAGCTCGATTGAACGATGGTTTGCGTCTCCCCGCACCATGCCCTCTCCCTCGCTTCCTTGGCCCTCCTAATGACGTCCTTAAGATGCTCTTACACGATACTTTTTTCGTCCAGTTTTCATGTGGATTGTCTTTACAGAGAGCTGATTTAGTGATCCGGCTCACTAAACTGAGCCGCTTCGCCCACCGCTAATCCACACTGCCAATTTCTTATATTAAAATCTTAACTGGTATTGTGTACATACTGAAATTTACTTACATATTCGTAAAAAGCATTTACTTTGTGGATTGCTATAATTATAATATAAACTAATCAGTTTGTTTTGAACCATTTCAATTTAAATAAGGAATATAGTCCTAATATATTTCTGAGGAAGGAATGGTACTTCCGAAACCGGTTGATTATTATATTAAAATTGAAGTAGTTCAAAACAAATTTAAAAAATTACTTATTTTAAAAAAAATGTATATTTTACTAATTAAACTTTACCGGATTTTAGAATGGCATCTTGTTTTATTTTTTTTAAATGCATAATGAAATGCTCCATAGCTCATGATTGACATTGCTTGACCTAGAAATTGTAGCCAGAGAAGGCTGTGCAACTACCATAATGCCGGAGCTCACATTTTTACCCTTTTGGCTTCAACTATTCTTCAGTTAAATAAAACCTAAATGTTTAAGCAGAATTTTTCACAAATGGATTATACATTTGGATGACAAAAACCTAGTCTCGTTCACTACATTTTCTATGTTGTGGTTTATATGAATTTAATGGGTGCTTTTAGGAACTCTCTGTTGGGTTGGTTATACAACATTGTCTCTCATCTTCCAGGGGCCCACGGAGACGGAGGGTGTAGTGGAGGGCACGGTGGAGCGCTTTGTCATGATGCCTGCGCTCCAAGGGGCCCTCTACAAGTGCCGGATAACCCGCGACAGGAAGGGTATGGACCGGGGCATGTACCCCACCTACTTCCTGCACCTGGAGAGGGACTATGCCAAGAAAGTGTTCCTGCTGGCTGGTAATTACACTGAATTGTCTGACTAAACAGACTCAAGGTTTACTAGGAGAGTGGCATCACTACCCCTGAGAAATTGACCATTGCAGCCAATCTCTTAGGTGATACTATTCATGATGTCAGTAAAGAACACATTCTATACTGACATGCAGTCATCTTTGTTTCACACTTGGCTTTCATTAAGCCAAGTTATTATTAAAACGGTGTCTTTCAAAATGACGCTGATAGTCGATTTGATCAAATGTGTTAATTTGGAACAACCCAACCTAAGAAGTATGATCTATAAACAGGGGTGCACAGACTTTTTAAGAGGAATTTGGCAAACACGAAGACTCATTGTATTAGTGAGGACCTTCAGGGGTGGGTTGGGGGGGGGGGGTACATCAAAGTTTATAATTTATTTATTATAAAATATAAAAATTGGTATTGTAATATCAATATTTTCAAATATATGATTTTTTTTCTTATTATTCTACTCTCCATAAGTTGATCTCCAGTAGTTCGTGGTTATGGGAGGAGTATACATACATAATAAAAAACAATGCGTATTAGGTGATATGTAAACGATATTAAAATTATTAAATGTCTACAAATGTCGACGTAGTTATTACTTACATGTTATAGTTTTTACAATATGTATTTTTTACATAATTTTATTTGCAAAACATTCAATTTGATTTGTGACATTGCTGAGTCAACATTATTTTTGCTTAATCCACATATATATGTATTGTGACAATTTTGTAGTGGACAAATCTAAAATTGATAAGAGATTCGTCCTTTTTTAACAATTTCTTATTTTAGATTTGGTGGCATGTACATATAGGTTTACCCGAACAAACTTGCACATTTTAACGCATTATCCACCAAGAATGAACATTCAAAAAATTATAACGAAGATTGTCATCATTTTGTAGGTCAATCTTTGACTACCATAATACGGGCATGTGCCTAGTTTTGTAGTCAAAAAAATATGTAAACTCTGTACTAAAACTTATAAATGAATAAATAAAATATTAAAAAAAAAAAATTCTCCGGCTGAGCTTCTACTAGCAAAAGGAGTTATTAAATACATCTAATGTGGGCTCGACCTTTTTAAAATAGGCAAACCTTTCTTCGAAAGCAGATATTAATTTAATAAATAAATTAATTGATTAATCTAATGCGAATCTCGCATGTTCACAGTGATAAGGCTCCTTAAAACCCAAGTAATCGTGTCATCTCAGTGGCATCAACATCTCAAAAAATGTAGAATGAATACACGTCTGTTACATTCGCGGTCTGTGCATCCCTGATCTATATCGATTTGAACGAAAACTGATATCATTAATTTACATAAGACCTTTCGACTCCTAGGCCCCAGACAGCCCAATTTTATTAAATTGATTATCTGTTCAAGAAAGAATTTCAATATTAAAAGCAAGGAAAAATTGCACTCTCTTCAGACACCCGGAAATGCCAACACACTTCTATCGGTTTCTCTATTCGGTGCGAATCACCAGTAACATTGATGATTTTGTATTTCCAGGCCGGAAAAGAAAGAAATCAGCCACGTCCAACTACCTGATGTCCACCGATCCCACCGACCTGACGCGCAATGCCGAGAGCTACACCGGCAAGCTGCGCTCCAACCTACTGGGCACCGCCTTCACAGTCTACGACAACGGCAAGGCCTTCCGCAAGGGCGGGGACCAGGTCAACTGCCGCCAAGAGCTGGCAGCCGTCGTCTATGTTAGTAAATACATTATTCTTCTTCTCGAGTCGTTGCCTCGATGCTGGGGATCGCCTACTACAATTCCCCTGATGTACAGGCTCCTCCACTCCTCCCACTGATGTTCCAGACGTCTGTAATACTTCATAGTCCAACGCATCGGTGATCTTCCTCAACATCTCCAGGTTGGAGTTCTTAGTTTTTCGAGCAATGTTTAAAATCTAAGGATATGTTGTAGGCAGACAGTTGATTTCAGCCCATTTTGGATGTCTAACTCTTGCAGAATGGATAGAATAATGTACCTGCCTTTTTTTTGTGAACACCGCACAAGACTCCCATTTGTCTAGAGACAGTGGGACTATGGCATCTCTAATTTGGGATATGTTGTGAGGCTGAAAGGAGTGGCGAAAGGAAGGAGATGGGAAAGCGTAAGATTGGGAAGTACCTGGCTATTCAGATCTGCTTACCAAACACGGCTAAAGACATTTAAGAAAAACATTTGAAAATCTCCTACTACTATCACAGTAAGCGGAAGATGTTACTTGTGTCGTGATGGAGGACTTAGCCAGCCGATGAATTGAACTCACGACTCTTGGGTGGTACCCAGACGCGATACCAACTCAGCCACTGTCAAGACTCTGTCACTACGGTCTAACATTTCGATCTGAATTGTGGTCTTTCACTAGGGCAATACTGAGAGTATCTATCACTCTGGAACTGTTCATGGAATCCAATAGAATGGACTGTTATATCATAATGTTTGTGTAATATTTGTAGTAAGATTATCATTTTAATTATTAGTATTTTTCATCCAACGTTATTCTTTGTTTCAATCATTTTAATGTATGTAGCTGCCCTCTTATAGTAAATATCAGTTCTTAACTCAGTGCAGCAAACGCAGCCGAAATAGACAATTTCCCAAATTCAAGTCATTCTACCTTTCAATGGTTTAAAATGTCAAAGTTATAAATAACATCGACTGCAAGATTCATTCTTCCTTTTTTCACGAAATTCTCAGTAAACAACAGCCTTCATTAACTTACTGTAGAGAGATTCAAGCCTCGTTAGAACATTAATATTATTCATCAAAAATATATAAAAGTGTTAACAACTATAGTATTTTCATTTAACGAGTTAACAATCACCCATCTGCGTCAAGATTTTCGTGATATTATTCAGTTAATCCATAAAGTCCAATATTTACAACCTTGGGCCAGATCAAGGACTTCCTGGGGCAGACATTGATTATATAATGAGATTACGTGAAACATACATATTACGTGATTTTGACGGCCTCCATGGTCGAGGGGTAAGGCTCTCGACTATGAATCCGAAGGTTGCGGGTTCAAATCCCGGCGTGCCCAAGTAAATTTTATTTCATTAATTTGTGCTGTTTCACAATTAATTAATTTTAAAATAATATATGGTATAATTTGCGCACGTTCCAGAGTGGAAGATACTCTCAGTTTGCCCTAGTGAAAGACCACCATTCAGAATTGAAACATTGCTTTAAATGGTTTTTAGCCATGTTTGGTGACCAGATCTGAATAGCCAGGTATTTCCCCACCTTCCCCTCCCCAATACCTTTAGCCTCACAACATTCCCCAATTGGGGATGCCATAGCCTCACTGGCTCCAGATGGTTGGGAGCAGTTGGGACTCTTGTGCGGTATTCATATAAAAAAAATACAGATAGTTAGGATTCATCCTCACAAATACAAAGACTGTTAGAAGAATATTGTGAAATGGACATGAACTTAAACAATGTTACTAGTGGAGTGGGGAAAACAGAATAACGTGATCCATAGCCTCCTGGGTAGGATTCTAGGTTAGCAGTGGGACGAATGCAACAACGTTTAGCGAGTACCGACTAGTTCCCTTTTCATGTTATACCTAGAAAGGTCCATAATGTTAGGTTTTCTAGCTTCTTTTAAGTTTGAAATTATTTTTAAATTCAATGTTGATTATTGAAGTAGTTAGCGACACCTGTTGAATTTGATTGAAAGGTCGGCCAACCAGTATTGTTGTCATGATGACAGACAAATTTGGGAACAATGCGAAAACAAACACGTGTGTGGGGGTAGAAATGTTTTGAATAAGCCCAGGAACTGGGGACTTATTATGGGTTGAAAAGAACTCGTGGAAATTCCAGTTTATTTATTTATCCTCTTTTGATAAAATATAAGAATTGAATTTCCTTGCAATTGCTAACTTAATTAACCCAGATAATAATAATAATAACAAAGCATTTACATAGCGCAGTTTTGTGTTATTTCACTTCAAGTGCGCTTTGCCATAAATAAACTTTTTAAAAAAAAAGATTCAAAACTCCATTCAGTGGTATTCCTACAGTGCTTCTTTTACATTCTTAACATATTACATACATTCTTGCTTATTCTTAATATTACTCCTACAGTACTCCTTCAGATACGCCTATTGTCCCTTTAAAAGGACTCACATTTTTTGAACCCCCATAGTATATGGAATTTTATTTTCTAGACTTAAAATACATAATGATTCATCTGTCAAAAAAAATTATTCTCGTTGAACTGATAAAATAGATAAATTTGCGGTAGGTACTACTGTATATAAGGACAATATACATACATGCGGTCATAAAATAATTAATACTCAGTGTATCTGCGTTAAGCTGTATTTGTGAGTTACGCAACTTCTCTGATGTCTTACAAATATGTATTATTCCAGGACACCAACGTGCTAGGCTTCAAGGGGCCCCGCAAGATGACGGTGCTTCTGCCGGGTATGACCCTGGAGAGGCAGCGGGTGACCATCAGCCCCAGCGACGACTCGGAGTCACTCCTCGAGCGATGGAAGACCAAGAACACGGACGACCTCATTGAGCTGCACAACAAGACGCCCGTGTGGAACGACGACACTCAGTCTTACGTTCTTAACTTCCACGGAAGGTAACAATAAAGACTTTATTATTTGCTTACTTCCCATCACCTCGCCAAGGCGTCTCCAGACATACCTGTCCTGGCTACTTCAGTGTTCTCCGGAATTGCTTTCCCACAGAGCGGGTCATTACTAGAGATGCCTCTACATCCAAGGGGAAAAAATATAAGTCTAATCAAACGAGTGTGTGTTAAGATCTATGATTAACGAAGAAACTCACCAATGTTTAACAGGAGTTGATTTATTTGTATAACGGTTTTAAAAGCTTACGATTAAATTTACAAAATATAAATTAGAACACCAGATAACAAATAATATGAATTAAAAACAGAGTAAAGGGAGATTCCCTAATCTAGCCGAACAACAAGAAGAGAATAATGCTGCTAGGGAAAACTATATAAGAAATGTAGATGTCACTAGTGTCGCCGTGCTTCAGGTGTTTGACAGCTGTCAAAATAGTAAATCTTAGTGCCAGTTCAACAGGTAGCTACAATTATTTATACATTTATGTTGTGCCATAGACAACACACTGGTTGCATACCACAGGAGTATGGTAAGTGCAGGTTTCAAACGTAAGGTTGGCCTACAATCTATACATCAGGAATGTGGAACATTAAATAATTCACTCATAGACAATGAAGAAACTTGCGAAGATGTATGTCACGTAAGAATATTTCTGTTTTCAGGGTGACGCAAGCCAGTGTTAAGAACTTCCAAATCGTGCATGACTCTGATTCAGACTATGTGGTAATGCAGTTTGGCAGAATATCCGAAGACGTCTTCACAATGGATTACCGATATCCCCTGTGCGCTCTGCAAGCCTTCGCCATTGCGCTGAGTAGCTTCGATGGCAAGCTGGCCTGCGAATAATCAAGTACTATAAATCATAGAGACGGATGAAGAATAAATTGTAGCAAGTGGCGAGGATCAACAAACTATAGCGACTGCCGGGAAATTAATTTTAGCGAGGCTCTATACGATAATAAGTGAAGAGGTGAATGGTGGAAGTCCAATCAAGTTTTTGTTTGTTATCAAGTCAGTTGTGATTCCCGTACATTATAACCATTTATAATATTGGAATTAATTAAACGTTGAATGTTTTTTAGAATATGGATAGTGAATCTGTCAGTATTATGTCAATGACTTGGTCATCTACTTAAATTTCTGTGATTTATTCCAAAACAATCTACATTCCATTTATTATTGTAAGTCTTTTTTATCCCTTTAGACACGTTAACCAAAAAAAGTTGTTTCCCCCATCCGATTTCTCATCCCTTATGAAACACCTATACAAGAAAGGTGAATTTAAATAAATTGTGGAGATGTCTCAAGTATGGGGTGAATTCAGTCAAACTACGCTTTCAACGCCAATGTCTTTTATAAACAGTGATTTGAAAAATACGAAAATAAAATCAGACAACTTTAGTAGATTTATGCGTTGAAAAGGTTAATAGTATTTATTAATTACGCAATGATTTTATAAGTTTGTAATATGTACTATTTTGCCGTGGTAAGTAAAAACACAGTATCTTCCTTGATACTCCTAAGGAAGATACTGGTAAGTAAAAATACAGTATCTTCCTTGAGACCCCTAAGGAAGATACTGTGTTTTTACTTACCACGGTAGTATTATTATTATTGAGTTCTTTTCACCATTCACAGGACAATACCCTTTTTAATGAAAACGATTGGTGTGTTTAATAGTAAAACTAGACCGTATTATTAAATTGTAATGTTGGTGTTCCATGTATTCATGTGTGAGATTTAATAATTTTTATGAAAATTATTAATTATTGACTGGGAAATTGAGAATTTAATAATTTTTTCGAGTTTGAAAAAATAGGATTAATTGCAATAAGATTAAAACACAAAATGAAAATGATTGTAACATAAGTACCTTGTATTTTGTTATATTATTGATTTTTAATTTTTATAAACGCTTTTGCTTTTTTTTTCTTAATTTTATAAAAAATTGTATTTTTTTGTACCTTTTTGCAATGCAGATCAAATCTGTCTATTCTGCAATAATAAAAGCATTATGTTTTGCGAGGTGTGTTATTATGTTCCTATCTTACGGCATATATTAATGTATGTAAAATAAATCTCTCGAGGATATATTTTGTGTGCCTTCAAAATAGGATTTACGTATTTGAATATCAAGTACTAGTTGTGTTCTGCATAATTTCCACAATGTTTTTCCCGCTGTTTGTGTATTTTCAACAATACGTACTGCACAATCATTAGAGACACAAACGTAAGCCACAAATACATGCTCAATGTGAATTTTTATATAAAACATACATAAGAAAATATGTAATGATGTAATTTGTGTAGATTTTTTTAAACAAGTAAATTAACTGTCTAGATTTGTGGTACTAAATTGAGATATCTAATAGCCTCTCTGTAATTGGTAGGTAGTCCTTTCACATAAAAGCATACGTGTACATATATCAAAATTACACAGATTCTTTACCACACAGGGTTATGCACAGGTGTGTTACTTAAAACCACGCATCATGTATAATTTACCTTTGACATAATAATACAATCTGAAACATGTAAATTATGATGAGTGGGTCCACGATAGTAGATGATTTAATGAAGTTGGACCCGTTTATTTTTTTTTTGTACACATTTTTTTAGATTTTTTCTTTTACAATAATTAAAAAATATATATAGATACATCTTTATCTTATAAAAAAAAACACTCTTCTACCTTTTGTAAGCTAATTTTCATTTGTGTGTGTAAAATAATAAATCGATGTCTATTAGATAAACTAAAAATAAATAAATGTGCCTATTTTAAAGTCAAATATTATATATTATATTAGTAATTATAATATTATGAATGTGAGCTCAAAATATAGCCAGTATATCATTGGTAATTTATAAAGAATCAGCCATTCATTATTTACCAGAATAACATGTAAAAGGTACGCATATTTATTTGTCAATGTTTCTAAAAACTGCTGTAGCCATTTAAGGTCCGTGAAAAATTATCATCAATATATTTTTATGCTGCAGCAAAAATCAAACCCCCAACCTCCCTATGCTATAAAGGCCATTTTATAATATGTAATCATGCAGTTTAAAAGTGTATACAATATATGATTTTGTAACCCCGGTTCTAACATGTATGAAATTGAGAGGTTTCATGATGCACTTTTTAAACATTTGCTTGTACAAATTTTGTATTATTTTTTTGCTTGTTTTACTCTTGAATTAACGGATGAAACTGATTTCTTAATTTGAAAATTCATGCATTAACCAATGCTTCATGGTTTCAATATTGGTCTGTCAACTTTCAACAGGAAATACAGATTTTTTTCTTGATTAGTTTTTGGGATATTATTCGTATCTTGAGACATATCGAGTTTATAAACTCAGCTGCTCAGGATACGGCAAGGTGTATGTAGGTCAGACAGAACGGTCTCATCTCCAAAAGGATCTCAGAACACTTTAGAGCTTGCAAACTCGGCCATCCAGACAAATCACCATTGCCGAGCACTTATTTAAAACCGGCCATTACTTTGGATTTGTTCCTGAAGTGCTGGGAAGACCTAAAATGCATTGAGCGCGTCTAATTACAGAAGTAATTGAAAGCCACAAAAAAACCATTAATATGGGCGATGGGGCTAGGCTTAATAGTTCTTGGTATCCGGTACTTGATGCTACACCAAAACTTAACGCTGAAAACCACATTAATTATACTGAAATACTGGCCCTAAGAGGATTAACGCGCGCAACACGGTATCATTTCCATATACATAAACACACACTTCACCACAATCTACACATCTGCCCTGATGATGGATACTGTAACGCTGTCCGAAACGTTGGCTAAATGAAGAGGAAGTGCAACATGGCATTATATCCCAAAAACTAGTCATGAAAATACTTTTGACCGTAAAAATTTGAAATCACAGGAGATACATCTCTCTTCTTTCACTTACAAATAAGTATTGGTCAACAGTTAGAACCCGAGATAATGAAAAACCTTATTCAATTTATTTATATTAAATCGAATCAATATTCTTATTAAAAATTCAGTTCAATCAACTTAGCCATTTAAGGATTATATAATTATTGTTTCTAAGATTTTTAATTATTTTTTTCACAGTACTTACCTCTTATCTAAGCACTGATCTTGTTGGAAAGGAAGTTAGATGGTGAGTGCTGTGGGATTAGAACTCGGTTAGCTTAAATACAAGTGAAATTTTCTGCTCACTGGGCCATCGTCTTTGTCTACTATTGAATCTGTATTAATATTTTAATTTGATTGTATTCAGCACAAACGTCTAGTCGTTAGTTAGGTATTTTTGTATTTTTTTTTTTGCAAATGATAATTTAATATCTTCAGGATAGTCTCATTTTTAGTGATTCTACGTTATGAATTTTAGATGACTTTCATTTTAATGGTAAATTTTTATCACGGTTTTGCCGTGACTGTCGTCCATTCCTTTCTTAGTATTCGTACAAATGTTTTTATTAAAAATTTGTATGCATTTTTAGTTTTTACTGTTCAATATTTTTGTTGTAGCTATATGCATAAATACAATCCTTGGTATTTTAGTTACATTTCTGATAATGATCCCAAATTATTTAAATAATATAATTTGCAATATTTTTTTTACCAATGAAAGGAACTCCAGTCCATTTTTTTTTTTATCAATATTATTTTATTTATTAGTATTTAAAATATTGCCAAAACTAATAAAAATATGTATTTTTACAATACAAAATCAATTAATAAAAATTTCCATACAAATCCAAAACCAGAATACGCGCGGACAATATGCGTTGATAATGCAATGGCACCAACAGAACAAGGTGTTTTGATGAGATGGTTTTTTTAATTCACTTTTAAATAACGATTTATAAATTCTACATATAAATATATATTCAGAATCGGCGTTTGCCGATCTACGAGGTGTGTTCAAAAGAAAAGGTGAATTTTGAATTTTCGCGGGGCTGTGAAGATTCGATTATCGATTTTTTTTGTTATTTTGGTAAACATATGTTTATCATATGTTAGCATTATCAGCCATTTTGGATCAGTGATTTATTTTTGACAACTGGAAAGGTTAGTCACGTTTTTGGGTGTTCTTCGATTTTTTATTTAGGTTCGTTTTCTGAGGCATCAGTCCCATTGAAGTGAAATTTTAGATTTGCTTTTATTTCTATGTCCTCATTAGCATTTCTTCAAAAAAAATTATTCTTTTAGAAAAAAATTGTTAATCCTATGGAGGAATTTCCTAGTTTTGCTCGGAACTTGAAGCCGTTTTCTGGGGCATCATCAGTCCGATTAAAGTGAAATTTTAGATTTGCTTCGTTTTCTATGTTCTTATCACCATTTCTTCAAAAAATCGATGTTTTTCGATTTTTTCCAAATTTTTTTTTTAGTGAAAAATCGAAGAAAAAACAAAACGTGACTAACCTTTTCAGTTGTCAAAAACAAACCACTGATCCAAAATGGCTGATAATGCTAACGTATGATAAACATATGTGTACCAACATAACAACAAAAAAAAATGATAATCGAATGTACACAGCCTGTGAAAATTCAAAATTCACCTTGTCTTTTGAACACACCTCGTATATGATTTTTATTTTTAGCCAAAAAAAAATTCACTGGAGTTCCTTATTACCAAAAGTATTATGATGGCCATAAAAATTATAAGAAAATGCGTTGTGATTTGATTTTTAATGATTTCTTTTTATTGTGATGCAATTGGAAGTGAATATTATGAGCTTGCTTTTCTCTGCAAACACGAGTTATTTTTTCTCATTCATTCCATTGAAAATAAAGTAAAATTATTGTATTTTGTCCTGTGCATATTTTTTTCTCATTCATTCCATTGAAAATAATGTAAAATTATTGTATTTTGTCCTGTGCATATTTTTTTTTTGCTGTCTCGTATTTTAAATCTGAGGTAAAATGTTCACGAAAACCTGTGATTTTGCATACAATTTATTATTATGGCATTGATAATATTTCAGCAAACTCCAAGTTTGCTGAAATGTATAAATCAATTCCTCGTCGTGCCTTTTATTTGTTTGACGTTTGAGTGGCGTCATCATCCACATTTACAACAAGAGGGAAGCAAGGTACATTCCTTTTATAGACAATTTAATTGTTGACTTATTTATGAAAATATGAATGAACTCTAAAACTGCAAAGGATTAAAATTATTTATTGAAATCATTGTTTTATTTTGTAAACCTGAATATCGCAACTTTCCTCCGGATCAGAGAACCTCCAGACTTCAAAAAATTAACAAAGTGCCCTCAACTATCCGAAGCCAGTGGGACTATAGAAAGGGATGGATATGGGTAAGAGGAAGGTAGGGAAGTTCCTGGCTATTCAGATCTGATCACCAAACATGGCAAAAGTCATTTCAAGCAATGTTTCGATTTTGAATGATTATCTTTCACCAAGGCGATACTGAGAGTATTTACCACATCGGTATGTTATACATATTTTGGCGCTCTCGCAGCAGCCGGCAGCTTTTTATAAGCGCTCCAGTTTATCTGGGAAATATTGCTTAGTTCTTAATTTTTTCGGTGTTAAAATAGCGTAAAATAACCGTAATAATTTATAGGTTACATTTATAAAAATCATATAATTTTAGTGTGGCCGTTTCGGGCTAAAATCAAGTTTAAAATAAAAAATCAAATAAAAACCCAAACATTTTAAGTTCAAATCTGTCATTTTGTTCTAAATTAACCCATAAGCATCGGTCATCGGTCGCCACATGTGCTTGTTTAAAGACCTTTGCCTGTTAAAAGCCTAGGGAAGTGTCCAAAGTGAATGGTTGATTTACAATGTTATTCTTTGAACTATGGTGATTGTAAACAATACCGTTTACGACGCAAACTTAATAGTGAATGTGTTATTTTGGACCATTTAATAGCTGCAAAAAGATATCGTTGTATAACCTTGAACGTTGTACCACAATCGCAACCCGTAAAATTAGATTTCATGGCTGCCGAGAAAGGCGCAATAGGAAAAGACATTTGACAAGAAGATCTTCTGCTGTCACGGCGACCTGAGTTCTGACCTCCAGTCTACAGAGCAGATCCGGTGCATCATGCGGCCCACGGACGTGCCCGACCAGTCTGCTCTGCAACCTGCTGTGGTCCTACCCCGACAAGGACACCACCGGCTGGGGCGAGAAATGGACGACACGCTGTTGTGCTCTTTCCAGATCCTGGAGCCGGCCGACAAGCGTTACCTGGCGTACGGGCAGTCCCGTCAGGCCGCCCGGGGGCGTCACCAACAAAGACAAAGAAGATTGGATATGGATATGGATCAGTTCCCCCGGCCCCCGTCCTCACCGCCGCCCAACTTCACATGACTCCTATCATTTTTATATCGTAAGGAATAAATACAGTTAGCATTTTTTTTTCTCTCAATTTAACATGTATGAAAACTTAGATCAAGCCGTATTTAGTTTTGATAATTTAACTGCATCTCTTATATGGTCTATAAATAATGTGTAATGATAGCCTGTCCAAAAAAAAATGTAATAGATGTAATATAGGAATAATGTAAGAATAGGAAGTAAGATTTGTACAGCGCCCTTGAGGTGATTTTTCACAAAAACGGCGCTATAAAAATCATCCGATTATTATTATTATTATTATTATTATTATGTGCAGTATAATCCTTTATGTTAATTGATTGCAAAATAAAATTTATTTGGTCATGCTGGGATTCGTAGCTGAAGATCTTAACCCTTTATACACAGGTCATTATTAAGACGTGTGCCCCTCCCATATTCGACAACTGAAGATATAGGAATAATAAATTTTACATACTTAACCTCTAGTGCGCCAGCGTGTCCGATAAGTAATGCAAAATTTGTATCCGTTAAACCCCAGCGTGTCCGTCTGGTAACGCAAAAAACATTATTTCTTTTTGTGGGACTTACAACCTTAAAAAATGTTCGTAGATTACTAAATTAAATCATTTTCGTTTGCCAACAAAATAATAAGTCAGATAACAATTCTTGCTTTTCGTTTTTTTACACCCTGCTCGTCTGGAATTTAAACAAAATAACTGTGTTGCATCATTTTTTAATGCGTAGTTCATTTGTGTTTTATTATGTAAAATCATCTGAAATGTAATGAAATAAGGTTTTTTTTTATATATATTGTTTATACATTTACTTAGCTTTACGGAAACATAATAAAACTTCAAGAATATTTTCATATTTCATTTATATATTTTTTTTTATACCATCGGGGTGAATTTTTTTTTCTTTGAATACAAGTAGTTATTCTTGGAAAACTATTAATGATAGATATACACAATTTTAATATATATATTCAAATATACCTTATGTAGCCGACGTGATCGATTGTTTATAATAATCGTGATTCTTTCCAATTTTGCGACATTATGTTTATCAATGTATTTCGTAATTTATATTGTACCATTAGCGCCATCTTGTGTAAGATTTATAACATTTAACTTGTTTCATCTCGCAGTGTTATCGACGTGATTGAACCACACGGGAATTTCCATAATACAACTGACTCCGCGGGAGCACAGTACCGTGTGGCAGACTTTCCCCTCACTTCGATAACGCATCTGACCCCGCGACAGCACGATACCGTGTTGTGGGCTTTTAACAATGCAACTAACCCCGTGGCAGCATAGTACCGTGCGTGGACCCCCATTTACATGTCTGCCTCAGCAGCGCCCCATTCTCCCCTTGTGTTGAAAACTTGTATCACTTTCTAATATTATAAAAATGTCAATTTTTGAAAATAAAGTCAGTCACACTCGGTCGAGCACTCGTAACTCGTAACCAGTCACATCTTGTAACCAAAGAAAGTCTTTCACTTCTCCTGCCTCCCACCTGAAGGATTCCTGGACCTGCCTCAAGGATAGTCGGCCCCGTACCCCCAAGCATAGAAAGTGGATTGAATCCAGCACCTACATGTTTACAGTCTTGTAATCGACACTGGTCGCTTACACCTTATCTGGTAAGACGGGACAATTTACAAAAACATAATTTTGCAAAAAATAAGTAAGTCATTATGAAAATAGACTCAGCGGGCTGCGCGAAGATTTACCCTCGGCGAACGACGGAATAAATAGACCATAGAAGCTCGGCATTCCAAAGCTTAATGCTCTGTTCAGGAAAGGATCTTCCCTTTAGGATACTCAAGAAAATATAGACTAAAATTTTTAGAATATATAGCTTACACACAATACAATAAATTACCCAACGATAGAAAAGAATGTATGAGGCGTTGTATGAATGTGAATGAAGCAAGAAGTGTATACCAAGATCGAGTTGTTTGGCGGTCCGTCCTCTCTG
The DNA here is from genome assembly GCA_022606495.2 of Halesus radiatus. NCBI lineage: Eukaryota > Metazoa > Arthropoda > Insecta > Trichoptera > Limnephilidae > Halesus > Halesus radiatus. Next base: position 52,627 of record JAHDVE020009206.1, on the reverse strand, counting down.
CCTACCCCTGCGGAGAAACGGCGTGATGGTTAGTTAGTTAGTTACCCAACGATATTAAAAATGCAAGCCATTGTGAAACAGGTTTCAAAGTAAGATGCTCTATTATTTAAAATGCATTTTTTTTATTTGGAAAAAAGGAAAGGAGAAGAGTAAGAGGAAGGATTAATGCTGTGGTGTGTTTCTGTAATAAGTATAACTATATAATAATACGGTAACTTTTGAAATTAAGCCAGTGGACTGCAGGGAAAAAATCGACCTTGCACCCCTTTAATTCCCTACACAATAAGGCGTAATACAGTCTGGCCAGCGATTCAGACAAGGTACCTGCGAGCAAAAATCGTCTTTAAGCCCCTTTAATTTCGAACACAATAAGGTTGATTCGCAGTCAAAACGGGACATGGAATGCGTTGGCACGCCAAAATACACCGTAAGCGTATCGACTTTCGAAGAGAGTAAAGTTCATAGTGGGTCAAATCGAGTGCATACCTCCCTACAAAGCAATCAGTCGCGGTTGACTTCGCATTACAAACCAATAGCAGGATTGCAATAGGCAAAATCTAGTAAATATATAAATAATAATCCAGTGATATGTTTCTTTATAATAAGTCTCTCTGAACGCTTATATTATAATGTACCAGTGATATGTCTTTATTACAATTGCAAATTATGTGTTGTAAATGTATTGTGAATGTTAATTATGTATTTTAAATATTAAGTATGTTTGTTTCTAAAAACTGTACTGCAGGTTCTGCATGTGATCCCACAACGAGTTTCTTAACTCTTGGGAATACAATGCATAATGTATTGTATACTTTTAATTTTTTTTAATTAATAAGCGTAAGGCATGGGTGGCCGCTGTAGCAGGGGCGTTCAGCGGGGCGGAGCGTGAACTTTAAACACATGTTCATACTTGCAAGTGTCCTGAGTGGCAGACACTTGACCGGTGGACAGTGCTTTCTTGTTTGTTGCGTTCAGCGGAACATGCGCATAGATTCGCCAATCTGCCAACTTGTATTTTGCCTACCTTGAAGTCATCTACAAGCGGTGTCGTCATCCAAAGAGTTTGTGGAAACCCATAATTCAAAATTAAAGAAAAAAGCATCTAGTGCTCATGGGAATAACCGAGTGCTGATTCCGATGTCAAAAAGCTTGGCACTGAATCTTACAAGGGACTATGAAAGCCAGAAAAATATGACATGCAACTAGTGATCATTTGTTTTTGGGGAATATTCTGGGAAAATCATCAAAATGAATTATGAATTGTTTCGTGTGACATCACAAGACACGATTGTATACGTTTTACCCAAGTTCACCTTGAAAGTTCATAACTTTATCATTTTTCAAGATATTGAAAAATTAATTTTACTGTCGTCATGAACTCTTCAGGAGTAAACCTCATTTAGAATAACTTTCACAATACAAAAATTTTATTCCTGACTTTGGGGAATTTACAGGGTTATTCAAAATGATGGACTCAACTTCACATTCTCTGATAAAAGTGGTCGGCCAGGACTTTTTCTTTCAGAGACATCCAGTTTTCTCAAATTGGTGATACCTACACCTACGACAAATGCTCTTTCTAGTTGGAGGTTCAATATTAAAATGGAGATGAAAGGTACCCTGCACTACAGTTGCTGGCTCAGTTTTACAGAGTTCGCAAACACAGAAAACATTGTGCTGCATAGTAGCCATTTTACTCACAATTGACTGCAATATTATATATGGTCGGGGAATATTCCCATTCCCAGGTGCACATAACTACAATGTAACAGCAGTAAACATACAAATCTTTTTGTCTCATTCTTGCCTTAGGAAGCCACCCCCAGCCCAGCCGAGCCTAGATAACTTAATTCTGGAAAAAATGACATTCTGGAGTAAGCTCTAGTGCCTCCTGGCCATCGATAATAAGTTCAAGTAGACTAAATATGATTAATTTAGTTGACGTGAAGTGTTGTTTGATTTGCATTCATGCTTGGGAACGATGACAAGGTACCGACATTATCAATAAATAGTTTATCGATGTTCTGTGCTAGGGGGTCCAGCGTGGGCTTTTGTTAGAAAAGAAATCTTATACTTTGGCAGTGATCGAACTCACTATTAGACGAATATGTCTAAGTTGTGACAAACACCAACGTCAATCGCAAGCCAGTTTGCATAACTACTTGGAAGACATGTGACGAAGTCTAGCAACAATATGGCAACAAGGCATGCGTGAATGAACTGTGCGCCCAGCTCTATGCAAGTACATGTATTTATATTTTCATAGAAAAAGTATGAATGTAACAAAAAGTGTGGTGCACACCCATACATAGTAACGCAGTAAAAAGTTGAGGTTCAGCATACACTAAACATGAAAATCGCTCCATGCAATGGTTTGACTCAGTCCACTTTCACCATCAAAATTAGAAGGACATCAAAAGATAGTTAGCAGGAAGGCTAGTATTTAAATGCATGGGAACTATATTTTCACAGCACATTTGATGGAGGGCTACCATCACTGTCACTATAGCAGTTTTTAAACACAAGTCTGACAGTTAAATTAGAGGTTATTTCTTGGAACACAACATGGGGAAAAAATCAAAGATATATAAATAATAGAAGGGATTTGAGACACTTATTTATTGTAAAATGTCATACAATAAGTTTTTTATCTTAAAAAATTAAATTATGATGAGTGTCTGAACGACTTATTCAGCTTTGGCGGTGGTTGCCTTGGCTTTCTTCGCCTTGATGGGGCGCTGGGAGCGTAGGACTGCGGACGCGCGGCGCAGGGCCACCTTGGTCAGGTCGCTGCGGTACTTGTTGCACTTGATCAGCCTGCGCAGCTTGTGGAGGGACCTCCTGGATCCGGCCTTGAAGTTCCTGCGCACGATGCTCTTCGCGGGCTTGTTGCGGGAGCTGGCCTTCTTGTAGGTAACTGTGAATCCCTTCTTGTCCGGGCTATCCACGACTCCGATGCTCTTCTTGTGGATCAATCCATTGTAACGGAAGGAGTTCAGGTTGGTAAGGTTATTTGGCTCCTTGCTGAAGGGCTTGCTAATGTTACGCCTCTTAACCAAGAAGGCGTTGTTGTTACGGATGATCATCCAAGAAAGGTGAGCCGACATCGTGAATTGGGGATATTTTCTAACGAAAAGAGTCAAAAGTGATTTTGACACACCACGCTTTCGCAAAACTCCACGAAAAAAGAACCATAGATGTTGTCAAATTTTAACACGTGGTCATAGACAATAGCGGAAATTCCTTGTCTTTAGATTTATTATTGCTTCCATAAACTGATCCATACACCAACGTGGCTCATTTATTCAGAAATGAGGGTTCCATGACGAAATAATGATTATGCAATGTAAGTTGAACACATTTTTTAGATAAATTCCTTCCTTCCAAAAGAGTTTAGATAAAAAGCGATCTATATTACCTGAAAAGAATAGTCCGGTAGAATAGAAATTATATTTGCATGTGGCTACACCTTTTTGGGTTGTGAACACTGAAACTAAGCGTGTTCTGAAACCAATAATTATGAGAGCGTTTTTCACAAAGCGATCCAACGTATTTTTTTATGAAGCGATCGTAAGACATAGGAGGTCGGTGATGTGGGAAAAATAAATAAAAAAATCGAAATAGTTTTATTTTCAAATGTAGGAAATTTTTGAACATGGATAAAATCATGTTCTTAAGACGTCCTTAGACGACACCTATTTTCATCCAGATTGCCCGTGATTTGTCTTTTTTTTTAATATATTTTATTAACAAAATTTATAAATGACACCACAAAATAATTATACATTTATTGAAGAAAATATATTTTATTATTTTTATATTAGTAATGAATATTTTTTTGGTAAACAAATATGTAAAACTTACAAACATTGACAATATATGTATTTATTGTTTTATAGAATATATAATAAACCGCCCTTCGTTCTTTACTTAAAAAGAGATTCCAAAACCGGATTTCCAAAAATATCCTATCTCCATCAATTAGTAAATTTTAAGTTACAGTTAGATTCTAACCAACCCATTCAAGTAGTTGTGTATACGAAAATTGTTGTTGAAAAAACATCAAATTTTCAGTCGCATTCATCTCCTAGTCATCATCCAAAACCTAGTTTTACAAGAAGTTTCCTCACATACTTTCTACCGCTTTAAAAAATAATGCAATCATTTAAGTCCACCTGTAGTTCCTTTAATGTCTGAATTTTTCTCAGGGTATAAAATTTGTGGATTTTTCGATGTATTCAGTATTGCTCCTAACGAATATTGTAAACAATTCTTCTATTGAAATTGTTGCCCCTTTGGGAGTTGGAAGTTAATCCACAAATAGTCGATACACCGATAGCCTCAAATTTTAATTGTTACATGAATGTTGTACATATAAAAAGGGCTATTTTGTGTCCCATCACAGAACTATGTCACCTATAGGAGCTAGCGAAATACTAATAAGCTGAGCCCAGTCTGTGCGTGGCAAGAGACTTGCGTCTACGTGTGGTCTTTTGCTCGTGGTCAAGCTATAATACACTCATTTGTGGTAATGTTTTCATTAGAAAAAAGTGTGTATTTGCAGACAGCTGAAAAATATTTAAGCTTGTTTGTTACACACGAGGAATATAATAGCAAAATATATGTGGGAGGTGGCTATGCTCACCATACAATTTCATACAGTTATCACGGATACATTATATTTTTAGGTAAACATTTCGTAAGTTAATCTCTGGAATCATATGTAATCCACCTATGTTGAAAGAGGTAAACTTATAAGTTCCTAATAAGTATACTCATGGGAGATCCCATGTACTATTTTATGCTCCAATAGCGAGAACCTATGTTTACCAGAACAAGCCAATCAGTCGAGTGACTCAATTGCTCAACGATGCTGCATTGACCGTTGACATTTTTAATATCACTTACAGACAATTTTTTGCGACTATCTCTTAACCCATCTTACAAAAAAGTTATAAATTTGCTCACATGACTTTTATACTTTATCTATCAACATTTCACCTTTTGTATATTTGATATAGATTATATCATCTTCAATATTTGTTAAAATCATTAATACACAAAAGTTTACTTACTTGTACTATTTGTTATTTCTGATACTTGTCTATGTATATGTTTTACAATTTCTTTTCTATCGTAATATCTCTGAAATATATTATTGTACAACTGTTCTAGAGATAATAAAAAATAAATTATATTAGCCATCTGTGACGCCTGTATGGAATTGTATGAAGTGATATTGTGAGATACATTTTTTCAGTATTTCTCAAGAAAAAGAAAAATAAAAGGAACAGAAAAAAAAATTTTTTTTGAAGCTTGGAACCTAAAAAAAATAAGTACAAATTTATTTGATTGAATGTATGTATATTTATGGATAATGTTTATATATATATATTTTTTTTATAAAAATGACGATCAAGTTTATCTAAATAAGATAATAAATAAAGTAGTTATTTTATCATTGTGAAAATATAGTATGCATACATAACAAACCTACTTGCGGCAGTTTGCAATATTAATTATGAACAAAATCACATTAAGGCACCCAATTATCTAAATATTTTGTCTTAAAAAGCAGTTTTCTAGGACACAATACAAGCTTTAAGGAATAATAAAGGTATTTTCTCTAGATATTGATACTTTTGAGGTTAATGCAATAGGTATAATAATGCACAATCATTATTTTGCAGTGCTGTAGAAGTTCACCACTAGAAAGATAGGCTAGGAACACCCTATACTCCAGTCAGCGCCATTTTGAATTTTTAACATTGGAACGGTCCCCGTTAAACGCCGATTCTTGGCCATTTCAGCAGTTGATAAAATTATGATCAGCTGACAAGGTTAAAAACATGACTGCTTTGCTTGTCAATCGATTACAATTTGATCAAATGCTGAAATGGGCCGAGAATTGGGATTGAACGGATACCATCCAAATATGGTAGAGTTATATTGAATCCTTTATATTGAAGTCTAAGAAATTCATTTTAATTCAAACATATATGTATTTTGTTGGTGCTTTGAATAGGACATATGTAATTTATTTTTAATATGTACTTAGAAAATTAAAAAGGCAACCAATTTCACAAATTACAAGCTAACAAATCCTTAATAAATGATAAGCAAAAAATTATCCAAAGATGAAGCGGAAAGTGTAAAAATTAACATAGTATAATAATTATTCTACTAAAATTTAATTAACTGTAAATTTTACTAAACGTGTGGTTATTGCTAAAAAAAAATATTTAGTTTGAAAGATAGAATAATGCTGTTCTTAAAATTCTTATGTTGAATGAAATCTTGTAAAAATATTTGCCATAAATAGTTCTTTTATGATATGTACATAATATTGCAATTTTGTAACTTGTTTGAAGTAAAACAAAAAAAAAAACAATATTATTAATGTTTTTTAATGAATACGACGAATGGATGGATGAAAAAGTTTAAATGAGATGATTGAAGACATGAAAATGTTGCAAAACAATCACTAAGGCACTTTTTAAAAACATTATCAAAATGTCTGCAGAAATTATTACAGTGATATTATGTTAAAAATATATCACGGCAAAAAACGTTAAGTCGGAAATTTGACATTTTGACTTAATAAAGCAGTATTATGAAGCTCGTACGCTCTATAAACTGGCAGAACACACAGTAGTGGTAAATTTAAAAAAAGACTATATTTACCGGTAAATCAGTTAACAGGTGTTTTAATCAGACAAAAAGCCACAAATCATAATTTTTTTTTCAAATTATCTAACGAATATTTTTACCGGAAAAAAACGTTAAATTGATTTTCCATTATAATAATATTTTTGAATTTGATAAAAAGTTTTTTTTTGTTGGTACAAAACTTGAATGCTTGATTTTTCAAAACAGCGATTTTAGAGTTAACGTTTTTTGCCAGTGACACGATATAATCTACCTATTTGCAGTGGCAAGGGTATGATTATTACAGATTTTCAAGTATAAAATATAAAAATTAACATTTCCTATTATTATTACACACACAATGTTGCAATAAATAATTTTTATGTCTCACAGAGATAGTAATATGCCTGTAAATTGTGTCAGTCATTATGTGATGGGTTTATATTGAGCACTTTCTGATAAATCCATAAATAAAGAAAGAAAAGCTGTGTTCATTCAAGTTTCTACAATTCTACTAGTTTATTCTCAATTGTATACAAGTCATGTTTGAAAAAAAAACTACCCATTCATTCAATTCGCGATTTCTTCCCAATTATATAAATGTATTATGTAAGATAAGTCCACCATATACAAGATGTCCAATGGTAAAGGGCAATAACTGCAGGAGGTGATTCTACATGATGGTATAAGCATAACAGATAAACTGAACTCGTGGAACGCCAATGTGCTATACGGCGCAGCCACATTATTCCATTGAACATCAACATGCAATATGGTGCTGAATGGAATTTAAGCCTTAAAGTATGTTAACATCATTTTGAAAAAAATAAGTAACTTATTACGAAAACAGACTCAGGAAATTTACCCCCGGCACACTACAGAAGTATTAGATCGCAAGAGTTCGCCGTTCCAAAGGTTAATAACTTTGTGGGAAATTACAACACTTTAATGTACTTTTCAGTTAAAAATGAATTGTGCATTGATGTAAAAACTCTCATTGTTTGTGTGCGGTTTCCATAGATACAGATCAGACGTAGACGTGCGACGTTGTCACTCGCGGCGTATTTATCGGGTAAGTTCAACTTTACACAACAGATTAATAACAGGTATGATTTTATGTATGGTAAAACAAAAACAACAAAATTTCGAAAAAAAGTTACATATCTGTCTTTTTAACTTGTAATAGTATGAATAATCACCTTCCGAAGTTACTGCACTTTACCCCCGGACACCCTGTACATGCAATACTCGTATACGTAAGAAAGGTCCCCCATTTCATTCATATACATACCTCTACAATTTAACCTGTTTAATACCAATTTTAAGTAAGAGTTGCTCTCCCTGTATAGAATTAATTCACGGTCACAAATTATAAGATTCTAATGGCAGTATGTATTTATTTATTAACAATTATTAAGCAACAGTTACTTTTTAATTACGTATACCTAGATTTACTCTCTGATCAAAAATTGTATAGCAAATTACAAGATTTTTAACTGCATTTTTAAATACATATTGTTTATCTAAATACATATTATCAAGCAAGCTTTACTCTTCCCTGTATAGATTGACTTTCTGGTCACAAATCGCATAGCAAAATACAAGAATTTAACTACAGCATTTATTAAAAATAAATTTTGACAACAATGTCTGAAAATGATTGTTCAGTTATCCAGCTAAAGCCATAATTAATTATTATATTATGTATTTACAGTAGTGAAATGATATGTTTTCCCATTTTTAATATGATGCACAGCTATGATATTAATATAAGAAAAATCTATTGAAGAAAATACAAAGGTTTCATCTGACACAACTACGCTATACGATAATAGGTTCTAGAGAAAGACACTTTAAAGTTCATTATCCCATAACATTGTAGTGTCAGATTGGACCTTATTATTCTAAGAGATTGCAATGTAATTTTTTCAGGATGTAAGTAAAAACACAGTATCTTCTTTGAGTCTCAAGGAAGATACTGTGTTTTTATTTACGACGGCGGTATATAGCGTCCGTTAAAGATTCACTGAGATGATAAACAAAGTTTTTAGTGAAAAATATTAATGTAAACAAACTATTTTAGTTATTATTACCTTGTGCTGTAAAAAATACTGTGTCAATTAAGAAAGTAAAAAGAAATATTAATATGAGAATTAAAAAAACTATTTTTTTTTAATAAAAATACATAATTAAAAAGGCATGTATGCTATAGCTTTTCAATAGTATCTTTTACTATTGAAAACATGGCAAATTTTCAAGACTAACCTTGACCATGACAAAAACATATTTAAAATCTAATGTTTCTCAAAAAGTGTACTCCTTTATTTATTTCTCTATAGAGAATGAAACAAGACCCACCTGAGAAGACAAAAAAAAACACACAACTTTGGATGTCAGAACTAATTTTTATATGCAATAATTTTTTTAAATCCATAAAAATTAAAGTTGAGAAATAAGAGTTGAATTAAACACAAACTTAGGATTGTTTGCATTGGTGCAAATGTATACACTTCTGACAGTGATGTCCTTGCCAAACACACTGAGAAACAGCCTTTTGTCTAAGCAAATACCGTAGAAACATGCTAATACACGCAGCTCTTGACATTTATCATACATTGAGATGGCAACATGCTACACTAGCGCCATCTAGCGGCCTGAGTTGGCAGAATTGGGTTTTTCCATATATTTTAACAGATTTTCTGTGAAATATATTCTTAATAAATTATAGAAACAGAAAATTAAAAAAATAAATATTAGGTAACCTACACATGATTTTACTCGTTTTTTGCTCATGTATATATATTTTTTTAAAAGAGGCTATTCTGATTGTATTAACATTTAAAGCCTCGCCACTCGCGCACTGTCGAAATTGTTTACAAAGAAAATAAAATATTTATTACAACAGCAATACAGACTGGAAGGCCTATATATAGCCCGGACCGCTAGAAGCGGTAGTGTAGCGTGTTGCCAGTATTTTGGCAAAGCTACGTGTGTAATTAAATATCATAGACGTCAGTGCTGCCATCAAAATCATGTTGCCATCAAAAGTCAAGAGTTGAAGGTATTGTCATTTAAGAGTATTTGGTCTAAGGGACGATAAGTATATACGTTGATCGAATTTGAATATTCAAAAAGTCCTGTGTCTGACTCAACTCTGATTGCGACACCTATAATGCATAATATTTTAGAACATATTTTTTGAGTATACCAAACTTATAGTGTAATGAATTTAACAATGGAGAATTTAAGCAATATGGCTACACTGACAATTTCATATTTTTATTTATACTGCCACCATTTTAACTCTGGCTGTGGTGAAAACCAAAACAATCAAAATCTTCCAATATAAATGCCTGGACACTGACAGCCAAGATGGCCGCCGAACTTGTTTATATAATTTCAAAGATGGCAGATGTTTATTTATTTACTCAAATTTAATATAAATAATTACATATTGGTAAAAAATATTAAATATAAAAGGAAATCCAAATGCAGGTAATTTAACAAGATATCTTTTTATACATTGGATGATTTATATAGCGCCATTTTTGTGAAAGCATAAACAGGTTTTGGCATAATGGATGTTATGGGGTTATTTTTATGGTTGAAATATGCTTGTTGACATTTCTAGTTTCAAATATCACCACTGGCAGAGTTACCTTGATGGCACTGTACAAAACAAAAACCATTTTGAAAATTTCTGTTAAAAAAATCTACTAACGAAGTAATAATTTACTCTTGCTAATGTGATAAATTAATGAAAAAAATATTCAGTAATAAACATTAATACATAGCTGAGTTTTATTTATAGAAAAAAGGTATAGTGGTGAGAAAATTTAACAATAATGTATGTAATTTGTATAAAATATGCAAGTTTAATCTGTAAAATGTCATTTATTTATTATAGAACAAACATAGACAAGACAGAATAAATAACAGAATATCTTTTCACTAATTTTGAACATTAGAAGGATAATAATAATAGCCTAGGATTGGTCGGTTATTTTAAAACCATAGAGAACATTAATAGCAGTCTGAAGTTTGGTCGCCGCGCCCGGGGGCGAGGGAATACGTACTCGGGGGTCTGAAAACAAAACCATAGAAAAATGATAAATAAAGACAAAAAAAAAATGACTATGTACATAACTAACTGATCATCATGCCGTTTCTCCGGAGAGGTGGGCAGAGAGGACAGACTGCCAAACAACTCAGTCTCGCTATACACTCCTTGCTTCATTTACATTCATACATACTCTTCTGTCATTTTGACTCTTGACATGGTCCGATTCAAATATTTGGTTCACTTGATCATGACATCTCTTTCTTGGGTGTCCCCGGCATCTTCTTCTATTCATATTCGCATCATACATTCTCCTTACACTCCTTTCTTCATTCATCCACTCTACATGCCCAAACTATCTAAGAGTCCTTTTCTTAATTTTACTCATTATGCCCACATCAGCCTTGCATTCTTTGCGAATCTCAATATTTTTCAAACGGTCATAAATGGTTTTACCACACATACGCCCCAGGGATCTCATTTCTACAGCATTCAGTCTACTTTCATCCTTCCTCTGCCAGTTCCATGCCTCACTGCCATACATCAGGATTAAAAAGTTTCAGAAAAATGACTGGGCTCCACTGAGAAGGACAAGTAACAAAGACGGAAGATGGCGGAACACCAAGGAGGCTTCCCTATAATAACAATAAGCTTGCAGAACAAAGGGGTGTTGGGAGGCTTGTAATAATGTTGGAAAATTGTAATCTTTTTAATGGAATTATTCCAGTCAGTAGAACCCCATTATTCTGTAATATTTAACATTTAAGTGCTTACGAATATGTAATTTAAATATGTACGAACCTTATTGAAGGCCTCTTAGGTATTCCGGAAGAGGGTCGAGGGAGTCCACTGGGCCTGGGCAGTTGGCGCTGGGCAGTTGGCACTGGGTTTTGCACTGGAAAAAATAAATTGTTTATTCATAGACATAAAAAGAAATTAAATGTCCGGAGATAATGCACCTAAATAATATATCAGTCATGTTGTTATACTTGTTAACATTCCAATTTCAAATGACGTTGATCGTCAATTTGATAGTCATCAAATGTGATGAGAATTTGCAACAACCTAACCAGTTTAGTTTTCGATATAGCCGTCCGTACTAAGCCTCCAGGCAATAAGCCCATGTTTATACAATTTCTTATTTCAAGTGTATTTTTCTTGTAAGTGTATCGGATATCCGAGAACACTCTCGTCTAGGCTGTAACCCAGTGGAACAGAACGCCCCTACATCATAGATGAAGGGTTTCCTTCAAGCCACCGTAATATAAGTGCTAAATGTTGTAAAATAATTATTATGTTACTAGAAAATGATATAATCAATCAGGTACTGGACCATTCCACTGAATATTGATAGGTGTAGCAACACTACGTACCGAGCGCCGACGAGGGGAACCGAACGGGACCGGAGAACAGCGGGAGGGGGCGCCGGCTGCCTCGGCAGAGAAGAAGATAAACCCTTGGAGAAGTGACTAAAGACGGGAATCTGTGGTGAATCAGTGAGAGACGGTTGGATGTTTGCAGCAGTCAGGCGGATGCTCGGACACCCAAGGGAGATCTCTACCACAGCCGATGGATAAAAATCAGGAGGCAAGCGAAAAAAAATGGCACCGACCAAATGCGAGATGGTTCTGTACGGAGCTCTTGACTAAGACGATCACATGCGAAGGAAGGAGCTCAAATCGAAGATGGAAGAAAACCTCGGAAGAGCAGGCCATGGACCAGCCTCGATCCAACATAAACGTATGATTTTAAATTAGAATGCCTCAAAACAACTCTCTCTTTCTCTCTCCAGATTTTAGAATAAGTCTCTAATTTTACTTTATCTGTAACGAAACTTTACTAAGTAAATATATAGTGAAATTATATTTAGTTTGATTTAAACAAACTTCCATATCCCGATAACAAGTAATAATATTACAAATCCCCCACATAACCTGAGTGGGAGTCTAGCCATTATTTTTTAGTTAATAACAAAACGGAAGGTTACAATGTACAATGTACATATTTATTCTTCTTTATTTTTATGCATTCTTTTTATAGGGTAGACAGTGTTGCATCCACTGATCTGTTCCGCTGAAATAAACAATATTTATTAATTATTTTAATAAAAAAGACTCATTACAAACCTGGTGCACTAGTGGGGGGGCGCATGTTGGACTGCGGGGGCGGCATCGCGGGGTTGGGGAGCTTGATGTAGGACTGGCTGTTGATACCCCCCAATAGGGAAGCTCTGTTAGCCCCGGACGGAAGCATCTACAAATTAATAATTCCATTATTCAAAAGTATTGAGTATCGATCATGAGAGAGATTAAAGACAGAGATTTACTTGGACAATTTATTATAAGATGAACTATTAACATATGAAGGATAGACGCGCTAATGTGACAACCAACTAACTCAGGTGTCGTACAGTAATGTCAATACAGAAAGCCGGACATAGGGAAAGATTCTCAAAGAGTAAGGAATACAGGGGATGCAGAGAGGATGGACCACCACACAACTCTGTCTTGACACAAACTCCTTGCTTCATTCACATTCATACAATCTTGTTATTGTGACTCTTGATATGACGCCACTTAAGTATTTGATTCACTTAATCGTGAAATGTCTTCTTTGGACATCCTCGACTTCTGCTACCATTCACTTTCATGTCATATATTCTTCATAAACTCCTTTTTTTGTTCATCCGCTATGCACGTCCTTCAATAATATAAACATTTAAATTAATTTTTTATATGAATACCGCACAAGAGTCTCAACTGCTCCCAACCATCTGGAGGTAGTGAGACTATGGCATCCCCAATTGTGGAATGTTGTGAGGCTGAAGACATTGGGGAGGGGAAGGAGAAGGGAAGAGGAAGGTGGGGAAATACCTGGATATTCAAATCTGGTCACTAAACACGGCTACAAGCCATTTCAAGCAACGTTTCAATTCTGAATGGTGGTCTTTCCCCAGGGCGATACTGAGAGTATCTTCCACTCTGGAACGTGCGCAAATATACTATATATTATTTTTTAAATGAATTAATTGAATATTTCTGAACAAATAGTCTTGAAAATAAAAATGAATTGAATAAAACAATCAAACTTTGATTTAATCACATTTATTCAATAAATGATTTGATTGTTTCATTTGATTATAATGGATAACCACCAAGTGATTTTACCGACTCGTTTTGAGGGTTCCCCTCCATGGAAATTTTTTAGTAAAAGGATAAAGATTTATTAATTATTGAATGGAAACCAGAGCAAATATAATTAAACTTACATTTCCAATATTATGCTTGGCCCTCATGGGCTGGCCGTAGGACAGGCCGCCCCCGGCGCTGGCTTGAGCCGCCAGATTGGATGTCAGACGACTGCCGCCTGCGTCCGGAGGCGCCGGGCGCGCAAAGTCCCTACGGGTCAGCGTGCTGCTGGAGCCAGTATCCTGGAAATACACATGAATATGGTGAAAGACGAAATAATAAAATCCAAAAAATATGGAGTGACAGAGGCATAATGAAAATGATGATTTTCCACATGTTTCTGAACAGAGCCAGCGAAAGGAAAAGGATAGATTCCCTCGAAATGTGCTGGAGAAGAATGCTCAGGATTCCATGTACAGCCAGGCAAATCCTATCCACTCTGGAAGAGCTAGGCATCCATAATATATGTTAAGATACTTTCGACACGTTGCTTCATGGTCACTGGCAATGTGGAAGGCAGGAGAAGCAGAGGAAGATCACTGATGTGTTGGACTGATCGAGTACCACAGGCGTCAGGAACGCCGGTGTCCACGGCTCTCCAAGCAGCGCAGGACCATTAGGAGTGGGGGAGCCTAATTCACCAGAACAATTGGAGTGGGGATCAAGATCTTCAGCAATGAGGCAATAACACAGGATGGGAATGTTAGATATTGATCTTTAAAGACCCATCGCAGTTTTCAGCATAACAGGTGTTTTTACCCAGTCCCTTGGAAAACCTTATAAGATAATTGCATCGTAATCACTAAAGCATGGCATAAAAATAAAATTGATATGTGACTAAAAATAACCCTTTGAAAGCATTGTGTTCTATGAAGACAAAAATGCTACAAGCTTACACTTCAAACCTATAAAAGGCTTCCTTCAGTAACCAATGTTGAGGCGATTAAATCACTAAATGATACGACATAAACTTAACCATTTATTATTATTATTAAACCACTACATTAGAGTTTACACTGACCTTGGAGACAGGATAGAGAGCGGGGTTGGAGGCGTGGAGACTCAGGCGCGACGAGGGCTGCAGAGCTCCGAGCCCCGCCATGCCACCAACGGCAGACCAGCGGGGAGCAGCTGTTATTTAAAATAAATAACAATTATTATTAGATAATATTACACACTAAAAATGCCTTCCATGTAGATTTGAATGGAAACCGATGTAGCCAGTGACTTAACTTAGTACCTTTTGGTTCTAGCGAAACTAGCAATCCACAATGGAGTGCTGATGAACCCTGATGCATGGGAGTGATGCATGGAACTGGCAAAGGATGAAAGTAGACTGAATGCAGTCAAAATTAGATCCCCTGTGGTAAAACCATGTATGACCGTGTGAAAAATGTGAAGATTCACAAAGAATGCAAGGCTGATGTAAATGTAATGAGTAAGATAAATACGATCGGGTATGTAGAGCGGAATGAACCAAATATTTGAATCAGGTCATGTCAAGAGTCAAAATAACAGAAGAGTATGTATGTGACGACATATGAATGTGAATGAAGCAAAGAGTGTATCTCAAGACTGAGTTGTTTTAGCGGTTCATCCTCTTTTCCTACCCCTGCAGTGAAATAGGATGATAGTTAGTTACTTAGTTTCTAATCTATTTAGCATGCGCTCTGTCTCTCTTACACTGCCTGACATTGCCATAACGTTTGATTGAAATGAAAGTTTCATAATGATGATACAACAAATCTCTTTATTTGAAATTTGAGAAAAAAATGGTAAGACTTTTGAATCACGAAACACGCTCACATCGTATTTCGTGTCTTCTTCTTTATTCTACGTATGTAGTTAGTCAAGAGTCAGAATAAAGGAAGAGTATGGGACAATTTTTGGAAAACAATTACATAAAATCATTTTCAGCTAGAACATCAAAAATGTGTTTTTTTTTTCAATATTCATTCTAACATACTCAAAAATTACGTGCCGCCACTGCTTATCAGGTCTACATTGCAAATTTCAAATCTATTGAAGTTCAAAAAAGCAGCACTTACGTGGTATTCTATTCAGCTCTTTATGTGAACTATACTGCCTCAGCTTGGAAGCTGGCAGACCAGTCTTTCTCCGCAGCTCGTTGTTGGAGCTGGTGAGCTGGTGGTCCGACTCCACTCGGCCGAGGACCCGGGAGCCGAGGGGGCTGGTCCTCAGGTTCGTGGTCTTTGCAGGACTGCCTCCGGCCGAGCGTGAAACGTACAGACCTAGGTGGGAGTAAGCTTTTTAGTTGTATGACGATTGAAGGAGGATAGAGGATTAAAACTCAGAAAAACTCAGTCAAACATCAATTATAAATCACTTCCCAATTAGTATTGTTTTTTAATAGGGGTAAAAAAAAAAAAAACAAATCGGTAGCAATAATTCAACATAAATAAACAACTCAAATTTTGAACAGAGCAAAACAGTGCCAAAATAAGGACCTATGGATAGGGATTTGAAAAATGAGCATATTTTTTTTGAAAAAGTGGTGTTATTTTTTTGGTGAAATTCTCGTTGTTTTTGTGAAATTCGCATTATTTTTGAAGAAATTCGTGATATTTTTGGGAAAATTGATTTCCGCAAAAATGGTGGTGTTATGCAATAAAGGTGGTGTATGTTCCCTTTTCAGTATTTTGCAACAAAAGTGGTGAATACTTTAAATTAATTTTTATAAATTTCATTGTTTAATAATGCTTGCTGATATTTTGATATTTTTATAATATTATTTAAATCGATATTATGTAATTAGACTCTAGTATCTCTATAACAAAACTGTTATGCTGTTTTCATATTTTTTCCAACTTGTGTACATTGATCACAACATACGTGCAGCTATATTGTTCTAATTTTGCGCTACATTTGTAAGGTGATTGTTATTTATTGTTGTATTATATAATATTGTTGAACTAAACTTCTGTTGACAAGCTACTTGCAGTAGCTTAGCAGGTACAAATTCCCGTTGCATGTAATTAATAAAATACAATAAAAAATAAAAAAGTTTTTTTATTTTGAAAATCGAAGGAATAGTAAGTGGCGTTTTCAACAAGAATTTAGCTGCGTTCCATTTTATGGCTATTCGAGCTAGTGAAAACTATAAAAAAAGATGTATATAAAATGTACAATATTACTTTCTTATTTGAAAATATCAGAAGATCGCATGAAGAACATGGAAATTTTCAGTTATTTACCTGAAAGTTGCAAATTCATGTTATTCTTGTGATAATTTAATAAAGTTTGCGTAAAAATTTGCATTATCGCAAATGTGAAATTTTTAAGTTTCTATCTACTTTTTTTACACTTGATTCATTGACAGATTTTTTCACCGGTCTCATTTTTTTCAATATTTTCCTTCAAAATACACTTGTTGGCGTGTCCGTGTGCCCGAAATAATCTCAACTTTTCCTTACTTCTGATGATATGGATGAAAACAGACACTAATCAATTAACAGATCACACTTCTAGAGATATCTATTCAGTGCACTTATATAACAGAAGTAATGCTGCGCACATAATAAAAAAATTCAACTTACCAGCGTCTGAATTCCTGCTAGAATTAAGTCCCAGCTTCTGAGCGAATGGCATCCTCGCAGAGCTGGGCGGGTTGGCCTTGATCTCCGGCGCCGAGGACTCCCGTTTTGGCTGCAGTCTCCTCGGAGATCCAGCCCCGACTCGGTGCAGACTGCTTAGGCTGGAGCTGTTGGCTCCATGCTTGCCGGCTTCCGGGGTTATCATGTTCCTGGGGTTCGTCTCCCTTGTGCCCTGGTGTTGGTTGAGGATCGGAGACAGGGCCGTCTGCTTGAAGAGCATGGCTGCGGAGCCCATGTCTTGGGGGAGGATCTTGGAGATAGGGGTGGAGATTACTTGGTACAGCTCTGCGGGAAATAATCAATAGATCAGTAATTATTGTTTCAATTTTGGTCATCGGTGGAATCACTGTACCTGGAGTAGGGATAATTTTCCTTTACTTCAATGAAATTGACCAAACATTTTCAAATATTGAAATTATTTCCTGAACAGATGATTAATATCATTGTGATGTCTGGGGCCTGGGAGGCGAAAGGTCTTATGTAAATTAATTATCAGTTTTCTTTCAAATCAGTATAGATTTTCTGTTCAGTGGGAAGGAACGTATTTTTCAAAAAAATATTTAACACCATTATGGCATCTTGTTTAATTTTTTTGAAACTCATTTGGGTTATTGACCTAGAAGCTCAAGAAAGAAAAATCTAGAAATTTCATGACGGCTCACCATTGAAGAGTTTTTGCTGCTTCAGTTAAACAGATTTTCTATTATTCAGATAAGATTTGGAGCAATGACAAGGAAAAGGCAGATTAAGCTCAACTGGAAGAGAATTTTTTCTTGGATCATCACAAATTTTCTTGGTCCGGTACATATCGTCGCAGGAAAGCAATATTGCTGTAACAGCCAAGGCCATGTAAATAAACCGCAGGATTTTGAGGCTTATTATATCAATTAAAAAATGTAATATTGACAGAATGAAGAGTTTTTCCAATGTCTTATTTTTCATTTTAGAGTCACGGGGCCCAGAAAGATACGCAGAAAACAAAACCCTGTGGAATGGTGTATAGATAGCATTTTCGTGGATGGTGGTGGTTACAATTTTATTAAATTTAGTCTTGCATAAAAACATAAATTGGTAAAGATGCCAAATTTTTCCCTCTCTAAAATAATATTCTAAAGTTAGTATGTTTTTTTGCCTTTTGCATAATGGCCCTTCACATTAAGATTTTACCGGGATATCGGGATGGCGGAATAATAGTCAATAGACCGCAGTTAACACAATGTATTATCTCGGATGACAGGTGATAATGAAGAGAGACTGGACAATCATGCATACTCTTTATATACCTACAGTTGTTTCACTTTCACCCCGTCTCTCTCATACAAGACTTCAGTCACACATTCATTACATAAAGTAGGCGCTTACTTTGTTCCTGTTCATAGGCCAGGTGCTCCAGATCGTCCATGTTGAGGGGGGCCTCTGCCCGATGGGGACTGCAGCTGCCACTGCTGTTCTGCTCCAGGCTGTCACTGGATCCTCCCGCCATTGTTATGCTGTCCTGTAAACATACAAATATTGTGACATATGTTTTATTATATTTAGGTTTTGTCGGGCTCCAACGTGAGTGCTTGCCTTCACATGTTAATAACCACCTAACCTTCCCACCAGTGGCGGCTTTCTCTCAAGTGTGTTTGTGCAGTGAACTCCCATAAAAAAAATAAGACAAACTTGTATTATAATTTTACACACTTTAAACAGCACGCTATTTAAATTCCATGCTAAAAAATCCACATCCACCAGTCTATATTAATACTGACTGAGAGTGAGAAAATGCGTTAGCATATTTCAACCGGTATAAGGTTTAAAGAGCAATTTAATGACGAAAAGAACACACACAAGAATAGTAAACATAATGTACATGCCAAATAAAATAAATAAGATATTAGCACCTTTCTCCTCTGTGGGGTCCACATAATCGTCTCCGTGGGGGACACCTCTCTGCTGTCTTCCGCCGCTGAAATATCTAAAAGTTTCTCTGTGGAGACGTAACACTCCTTATTGCTGTCTACAATGCCCTCTGGCTCTATATCATCATCTTTAATGTTGTCTTTAACATCGTCCACCTCAGGTTCTGTACTGATCACAGCTGTTAGATTCCTAATAGATGGCGGGGTAAGTTTCCTGAAAGTTCCGTTGCGTTTGGGCGATTCTCTCTCTTTCGGAACAGTGTCGTAAGTCCCATTCAATTTTTTAGTAAAAGTGTTGTTGTTTTCTACGGGTTTGTTACAGTGTCGCGGCGATAAAACTTGATTGGGAAGCACGACCGTCTGTTCCATTTCCATTTGAGGTCGATTTACGGTTCTAGTTCTCTGGGTATTTTGCGGCATTTTACTGTAGGTTATATTCAAGCTGTCTCTTCCGGTTTCTTTCAAAAACGAGTCACTCATTCCGTCTGTCATCAGGAATGAGTCATCTTTGTTAAATGAGGAAATCATATTCTCTTTTTCGCTGTCTTTTCTGTAAGGGTCGCCTTTGCGTTTTTCCATTGAACGTAGGAGATCGCCGGATAAACCTCGCAAGTCCTCGGTATTACAGTTGGCATTGAGCATTAAGAAACGGTCGAAATTATCATCCGGATCTGGTTGTAGGAATGATCTTCGTAATTGGAATTTAGGTTTTCCATTTGGCAGTCTTTCTTCAGCGGGTTCTAACAGACTTGTAAAGGTTCCAGAATTTATTAGACTACTCTCCATGCTGTTGTCTCGTTTGCTTCCCGAGAGGAAAGTTGTGGAGTTGATGAGGCTGGCGTCCATGGAGCTGGAGAGGCTAGGCGGGAGGGATCCGATGAGACTTTCATCCTGGCCGCTACACTGCGACAGCATGCTAGTGTTCATCTCCTTTTCGTCGAGGATGCTAGTTGTCATGGTGGATTGGAGGGAGTTTTGAGCTGTGATGTCATCGACATTTCCTTCCTCTTCATCTGTAAAATTAAATGAATAATAATGTATTTCAGATAACAAGTTTTCATGATTTTTCTTACATATTTAATGGCTAAGACAAATTGGAAATAACATACCGTGTTTATACATGTTAGAGCCGACTAGGGTAAACAAATAAAAAGAGTTAGAGGAGATTAATAAAAATCAATACATACATAAGTACCAAGATAATACGTAGGAAAGATTTATAGAATGATAAATACATAAATTATTAGTTAGTATTAAAAAGTTAGTACATAAAGTAATACTAAAATCATCATAATTAGGCTAATATTGTATCCGGGGGTGAAGGCCTCTTCCTAGTGGCGACCAGGACTCTCCAAAGGTTGTAGTGATGATGACTATAAAGAATTATGGGGAAAAAACAACGAAGAAGAAGAGTCGGAAAACTAAATGAATCTTGAATTTCAATCATCATTAATTAATAAGGAACTTTAGTGAAAAATATTATGACTTTAAATTCGTATATGTATATCAACAAACGCTGATTCTGAATACATACATTTTATTACATATAATTATATGTAGAATTAATAAATCGTCATTTAAAAGCTATTATAGTCATAAGAGAAACACCCTGTATTTGGACGGCGAGTTCTGGCAGAACTTAGAACACTCCATTACGGGTCAGTCGGCCATATGCAATAAAAATGCAGGCAATCTTGCGCAATGTCGCACTGCGTGGACTTGCACACGGGTCACTGCGGAATACAAATTATTTCAAAAGTATTCATGATTTTTAAAATTCTTGCTAATTATTTATTTTGGGTTATGTTGATTTCATACTGATCCAAGTGGGAATGGCCTTACAGTTAACCAAGAAAACCGAGGCACGTATGACGTCACGCCAGACTTTGATTGATTTGATGGGCTTTGAAAAATTTAAACTTTGATTATTACTTCAACTATGTAAACAACATTTTTTATTAAAAGAATAATGATATTTAAGACAGAAAGTGAATATTCATTAAAAAAAATTATTGGAATTGCTTATTGGGGAGGAAATTGAAAAAAATAGGGACCAACCGTTGACAGAGAAATCTTTCCTCAGGCACATTGAGCCCTGACGTGAGAAGGTTCCCGAGTTAAAGGTGCCCGAGCTGTCCATGGCGATGGAGCTCACCAGACTCGGGGGAGACATATTGGAGAGGGAATCATTTCTTTGATTCGCTGTTCCTGTTGGCACAAATACATAACATAAATTAAAACTACAATAATTTACTTACTTCATTTTTGGGAAAACTTATTAACCAATAATATATTTTTAATGAAAATAAAACAATAACTTTGTTTATTACCACGAGATTTATTTAATTTTATTAGGACCGACCGGTTTCGCTTAATACAAGCATCAACAGGGTACAAAATTAAACTGATCAAAGATACATAGTGTGTGTTTATATATACAAAATAGAATAAGAAAGAATAATAATAATAATAATAATCGGATGATTTTTATAGCGCCGCTTTTGTGAGAAATCACCTCAGGGGCGCTGTACAAATATTACTTCCTATTCTTATATTATTCTTATATTACGTCTATTCTATGAATTTATTATTATTTATTTATTTATTTATTTTTTTGGACAGGCCATCATTACACATTATTTATAGACCATATAAAGAGATGAAGTTAAATTATATTCAAGAATGTATTTAATATTACAAGACGCTAATACAAATGATAGAGTGATTGTTTCCATTATATTCAAGAATGTATTTAATATTGCAAGACGCTAATACAAATGATAGAGTGATTGTTTCCATTATATTCAAGAATGTATTTAATATTGCAAGACGATAATACAAATGATAGAGTGACTGTTTCCATTATATTTAAGAATGTATTTAAGCTAAGACAAAGAATTATTATCCATATTTTTAGGATAAATAACACAGAACTCTTAAAAGGGTGGAGCGGCGGGGGAGGATGGTGGCCGGTGGGATTTATCCAGAGGGCCCTCAAAATCTTCTTTGTCTTGGTTACGCCCCTGGTGGCGT
The DNA here is from genome assembly GCA_022606495.2 of Halesus radiatus. Lineage (NCBI taxonomy): Eukaryota > Metazoa > Arthropoda > Insecta > Trichoptera > Limnephilidae > Halesus > Halesus radiatus. The sequence continues at coordinate 30,180 of JAHDVE020009206.1, read as the reverse complement.
GAGGGGTCGGATTGATGTTCGTCTGCACGTACGCCAGGCGCTTGTCAGCCGGCTTCAGGATCCGGAGGAGCACTTCATCGTGTAGTCCACTGACATCATTGCTCCTGCATTATCGAATTCTCTGCAGTGCCAGTTGCTTCTTGGCAAAGAACTCATACCCGTCCTCTACCACCTGATGCACCCGGCAGATCAGGTCAAAGTCGTGCTTGTTGAGGTACTTGGCCACTATCTCAATGACGTAGGTAAAGGCTCGTTCTCGCCCCAGCTGGTGTTCTTGTTGGGGTTCACTTCCCGGTTGTATACAATATTTTTACAACCACCGCACTTCACTAGTTCCGCACGTGTTCGACCGCCGCCAGATGTATTATTACTCTAAGGATGTGACCGATGTCTAATGCGTTAATTCGGAAGAACGAAGCAGATTTCAACTCAAAATATTTGGCTTTTTATTATAAACTTGATTTAAGCCCGAAACGACAGCACTAAAATTATGTAATTTTTATAAATGTAACCCAAAAATTATTGCGGTTATTTTATGCTATTTTTACACCGGAAAATTAATAACTTCCCGATCCTTCCAAGGTAAATCGGGAGCGACTACAAAACGCAGCCGGCTGCCACGAGGGCGCATAAGAACATAACATAGAACAAATGAGATAGCATGAAATAGAAATATGACATTATAACAGAGAGAAAGAGACAGAAGTGTACATAATGGAATACCAAGGAATACCTGAACAGGTGATTATGGGATAATGGGAAATTTTACAAGATTATAGGAAATATACCTAATATTGGGCTATTGGACACATTAATTGATTATTAAGAATTTTGTTTTTGGTTTTAATTGCTTTCTTTATTTCGAGTGATTCTAAATTATTTAATCTGTTTCCATGGCCATTTTTATGAAGAATATTAGCACCGGTGCTTTGAATGAAGGTATGATTTTTATCAATAAGGTGATTGGCGAATTCTGAAAAGCCGTTATTATGTAAGCATCTAAGATGTTCTTTAATTCTAATATTGACATTGCGTGTTGTTTTGTCAATATAGAATGCTGAACAATCATTACAATCTAATTCATAGATTCCCGAGTGACTAAGCTTGTCATCTTTATCTTTTGAGTTGATTAAAAATTTACCTAAATTATTATTTGTATAAAATGCAGAATTTTTAATTTTGTACCCTGATGATGCTTGTGTTAAGCGAAACCGCTCGGTCCTAGTAAAATTAAATAAATCTAATGGTTATAAACAAAGTTATTGTTTTATTTTCATTAAATATGTCTAACCACAGAGTAATCTTGCTTTATATCAAAATCAAAATTATATCAAAATAATATATTTTTAACTCTAGAATGAAACATGAAACCGAAAAGATACAGGAAAGAAAAGGGTAGCAGCTGGGACTCATACCCTATCTATCCGGGACCCTGCGGTCTCCACTGAGCTACGGTCACTCCAATCTGTCCCGTCATTCTTATCAGCAATTCTAAGAACTGTCAACATCATCCTCAATTATTAATTCCCATATATTTTTGGCTGCTACCTTATGTCGTCTTCTTCCGGTTGTCCTTTTTGGGTGGTGGACCCATCACCTCAACAAGATGCCTCCAGGCGTCCCTGTCCTGTACTACTTAAGCGATTGCTATCTTTGTCCAAGGACCTAGCATGAAAACCAACATCAACAAGATAGAAGCATTTAATCAGCAATATTGGTGATTAGTCGACATGAGCGAGCAAGACAATTAATCAACAATATTGGTGATTAGTCGACATGAGCGAGCAAGACAATTACATTTGACAGTTCATAAAATCATGACAGGGCAACACCTTTGTAAGAACAAATGCTCTCACAGACTTAGAAATGGTGAACGACTTCATATACCTAGGCTTGTCTATAAGTGATGAAGGGGGTTGTGAAACAGAAAAGAAAAGAAGGATTTGCATGACTAAAGACGCTATAATAATAATAATAATCAGATGATTTGTATAGCGCCGTTTTTGGCAAGATGTTTTTTTTATTTTTTTGTATATGAATACCACACAAGAGTTCCAATTGCTCCCAACCGTCTGGAGCCAGTGAGACTATGGCATTCCCAATTGGAGAATGTTGTGAGGCTGAAGGTATTGGGGAGGGGAAGGGGAAGAGGAAGGTGGGGAAATATGGAGTAACAGAGGCATAACGAAGACCACCAAGATGACACTCGTACAGGTGCTGATTTTGCCCTTATTCCTTAACGGTGTGGAAACATGGACACTAAGAGCCAACGAAAGGAAGTAGATAGACAGCCTCAAATTGTGATGTTGGAGAAAAATGCTGAGGATCCCATGGACAGCCAGGCGCACTAATATATTCATTCTGGAAGAGCTAGGCATCTACAATAGGCAATCTACTGTCTGTCTACAGCGTAATCTAATATACTTTGGCCACGTTGCTCGCCAAACTGAGAACTCAAACCTGGAGAAACTCATGGTAACTGGCAAGGTGGAAGGCAGGAGAAGCAGAGGAATATCACCAATGAGTGATTAAGTATCACCGGCATCCGGAACGTCGGTGTCCGCAGCTCTCCATGCAGCGCAGGACTACAAGGAGCCATGTCTATCATGAAAATGCCAGTGAGTCTTGATCCTCAGCAATGACGAAATGACTCATGAAGAAACAAATCACTTTTATAAAGTAAAATGTACAATTTTGACGTCTACGAAAAACATAAAATACGTCAGTGTTGCTATTACAGGGTATTTTTTTTTCAGACATTGAGTCATTTATCGATCGTCGGTGATGATCGGCACATCGATAAACAAATGTTGACAGCTAAGTTTATCTCACTGACATTGCTTTGTTGTCGATATGGTCATGCTAGGCCCCCGGGGCGGCCAACTGCCATGTGTTAACACATAGTTTTCACTGTAATATCTCGTCGTCAATTAATTACCTATAAGTTTATTGAACGTGTTGTGCAGATTATGTGCAGGTTCCGAGAGGTTGATCTGTATCGGCCGGGAGCCCGAGTAGCCAGTGTGGCCGTCCTCGCCTAAACTGGGGGCCGACTGGAAGTCCGCCTCGTCTGACATCTGGAAATAAACCAACACACATTCATTTATTACTTTATTTTATATATATAGTCGACTGGAAGTTCGCCTCGTCTGACATCTGCAAATTAACACAACATATATGTTCACTATTACTTTTTTTTGTAATGATTCGAAGATAATTACTTCCTAGGAGTCGTTTCGCGCCAGCCACTAGAGGGAATACAAGCCTCACACAACTGAATATGTACTTACGTGTTTGTAAACAGTTTTGTTACAATACACGGCAGTCATGATGTACAAGATGGTAAGTTTCCATGACTATCTCCTGAAAATACAAATCAGAATTTTTATATATTTTTAATGTGGAATTATGCGATCCCCAATTCGGATATGTTGTGAGGCTGAAAAGAGTGGGATGGGGAAGAAAATGGGATAAAGTAAGGTTAGGAAGTACCCAGCTATTGAGATCTGGTTAGTGACACGGCTATTGCTATCTCATGCAGCGTTTCGATTCTGAATGATGTTACTGATGGTGGTGGTGATTTAGCCATGTTTGGTGATCAGATCTGAATAGCCAGGTACTTCCCAACCTTTCTCTTACCCACTCCCTTCAGCCTCACAATATACTCCAATAGGGGATACCATAGTCCTACTGATGCTGGACAGTCAGTATAGTATTCACATTTTAAAAAAATTATAAAAATAATCTTTTCAAATCCAGACTAGCGATAAAGTACCTACCAATAATATGTTTTACTAAGCCAATATTTTTATTCTAAATTTTAAATGTGCTTCTGTAAAAAAAATAGTGATAAAATACCTACCTATAATATGTTTCACTAGGCCATTATTTTTATTCTAAATTTAAAATATGTTTCTGTAGTAGTATTAACGATAAAGTACCTACCTATAATATGTTTCACTAGGCCATTATTTTTATTCTAAATTTAAAATATGTTTCTGTAGTAGTAATAGCGATAAAGTATCTACCTATAATATGTTTCACTAGGCCATTATTTTTATTCTAAATTTAAAATGTGCGTTTGTAAAAACAAAATTTTTCAGTTTTCATCTTGGCAAATCATGTTACATTCTCTGATTTTTCACAACTAGTAAGTAGTACATAATATTGGTGTCATAAAATTATTAGGTATTTGTATTACATAAATTAATACATTCAATGTGCAAGGCATTTGATAATATGCTTCTTGACATAAATTATGATAACTAGACCATGGCAAATAATGGACATAACTGAACAGTTACATTTTGATACTATCGTGAAAGTCAAATATATATATATAAATATTTATGAAATTCAGACGCTCATAGTTGTATAACATACTTAAGCTGTTGAATCATAATATTATTCATGTACAATTATTTAGCATACATAATAATAATTTCTGAATGCGGTAGTAATATGATATTATATTTTCACCATACTTTACAGGCAAAGTCTTAAAACAAGTTACATGTACATAATATAGTAGATTATTTAGTATATCAGCAATAGATACGCAGATGTGGGTATTTAACTGCACGGAAGGTAAGTACAAGAAGGCTATACTATCATATATTTTCAATCAATATTAATTTAACCTAAGTCTACTTATATGTTTTATATGTACGCATATATCTTACTTTTATATCCTTCAAGAACTTTCATTCTTTATATACTTTCTGATATCATTTTACGATCTAATGTCACATTTAATAGTTACTTTTTAAAATTATTTGTACTTTATTATTACGCTTGTATTTAACTGTGACATGCGATTATTGTTCAAGGTATATTTATACACTTGATATTAAATAAATAAATAAATAATGTACGTTACAATTCACTGTGGTATAACCAATAACATTAAATCTCATCTTTAGATAAATCTACAAAAGGTTCTTTCTCTCAACATAAACGGCCAGAAATAAATGTTTTGCAGCAAAATACGAGCACCAAAAATTGTTATTTTGTTTGTTAGGTTATATTTTAACCTTTACAACACTGGCCGTTTCAACGCAATCCATCCCATCACGCGGCACATTTTGACGTAATGTATATTAATAATAATAATGTTTTATTATCTTTACAAATAAAAAATAATTATATCCTCACTGGGATTTAAATTCATGTGATTGCTGAAAGAAAATAATTGTAAGGTGAGGTGTTTTAAGTGCAGTTGAGTGGTTTCGGTGTTAGTCTGTATTTGGTGTTAATATATTTTCTATTTCAGATCTCCCTATGTAACGTATCCAGTGTTTTATTTGATTTTAAAATTTATAATTGTTGTAATTTTTAAAGGAGAGTGGGATTTTGTTGTAGAGTTTAGTACCATAGTAGGAGTTTTTTTTGTCCAAATGTTGTGTTTGTGGTTGCCTGTTGGATGTGTTTTTGTCTCTGAGATCTAGTGCTTCTAGGGTTTAGTTAAATTTCATGGATCACATATGCGACATCTGCATACGGGGATTGTCACTGATGGATCACAGATGCGACAGCCGCGTAGATCAGGCTAACAAAGAATAATAGTAACCAAACCTATTAACATAATGCTAATGATTGCGTTCTAGTAATAAAACCGTATTTTTATATGCCTAACAAAGAGTTGTTGTTTAACTATCCTTCATGTATAGCTTGGCATTTAATTGTAATTGGAACTACAAAATGTCATTAATATGGCAACACCAAGCTAATCACTAAAATCTTCGCATTCAAATGTTTTCACATTTTGCGTTTGACAGTTCGTTTAAAAAGAAACAAGACAAACATCATAATAAATTTTCTGCATTTTTTTATTTACTTATAATTTTGATTTGTGACGTTAATTTTGTTTTTTACATATCTAACATTTAATTAATGGTTATTTTAATACATAAAATTTCAGAAACACAAAAGAATCGCCTTCCATGTAATTAACTTCCTTGCAAAGCGTTAAATAATGAAAAAAGTTTAAACATAAAATAATCTTTAGAATACCAGGGGTGTTAGTTGAAGTTTGCCGGTTTTTTCAATAAAGAAAACGAATTGTCAAGGGAATCTCAAATTTTTTTTATTCAAAGTATTGACCATCGGATTCTATACATTTTGCCCATCTTTGAGGCAAATCATGGATACCATTCCAAAAAAAAAATTTCTCTTTCGAGGCAAACCATTCGACGAGCCATTTTTCGACTTTTTCAAAATTGGCGAAGCGCTGCTCTGCGAGTGAGTGTCCCATCGATGCGAAAAGGTGATAGTCGGACGGGGCAAGGTCTGGAGAGTACGGCGGGTGCGATAATATTTCCCAATTCAATGCTTTGAGAGTGTTCTTCACTACTTTAGCTGTATGAGGCGGTTTGGCGGTTTTTTCGATTTGTCTCTCGTTCATTTGGTGTGGTACCCATTTTCCATACTTTTGGATCTTTCCCATGGCTTTTAAACGTTGGCAAATTGCTCCTCGGGTCACATTAAGTGTTTGGGCCAATTGGTGTTGCGATTGGGTTGGGTCTTCATCCAATAACGCCTGCAATTCCTCGTCTTCGAACTTTTTCATTGCACCAGGATGTTCATTGTCTGTTAAATCTAAATCTCCACTTTTAAATTGGCGAAACCATTTCTCACATGTTCTAATCACTGGAGCATGTTCACCATAAGTTTCTACCAGCAACCGATGAGCTTCAACTGCTTTTTTCTTTTGATGAAATAAGAAAAGCAACGAATGCCGCAAATGCGATTTACTTGGAACGAAACTCGACATATTCACTGAGGTAACCAACCATGACACTATTATTTTGGCAGAATGTAACTTGTGTATTTTTGAAGGTTAATGTCCATAGAAAAATATGACATAGATGCCAAATCATAGAAATGTATACATATCTCTAGCGACATCTATGAGTAAAACCGGCAAACTTCAACTAACACCCCTGGTATGATGTAGAATCATCTTACGGAAAGTACCACTAATTTCTGAACATTGTTTGGTTAAGCAAAAAATATGCACTTAGACCAGTGTGCTTTTTTAAACATGCATTAATCTTCCTATGAGTCATCTTGGTGTTACAATTAAAAAATTTAAATGATCACAGCGTCCTCAATGTCAGACTCTAACAGCTTAAATAGTGAATTTATTGTTTCTGAATTTTTTTGTATACCTATAAACATAGCATCACATATTATGATTACATGCATGGGGTAACTCAGGGACCCCTTATGGTAACGCAAGTTTTGATTTGGATCTTAGCATACCGAAGGTTAAATAGGGTTTGGATGCTCAATTATTATTTTGGTATCCAAAGATTATTAAATATTGTTAGCAATTGATGACTTAAAAATAATTTTGATGCTCATTTAGCTTTTTTATGTTTATTTTGGTTGTGATAATATTTTGAATGAGTTTTTAACTTACATCACTGGATTCCATTCTATAAGTCCCGTTGTGCTTGTTATGCATCCTCCTGCTGAACTGGCTATCGTCCTCCTGGCGTGGCCGCGTGATTGTATCGGAGCTGAAAGTCTGCCTTCGCTCCTCGCCGAGAGGCTGGCCGTGAGACTGACGGGTCATGGTCCTATAGGCGGACACACTGTTGCCATTGCTCAGGTGACCGGCGTGACCGCCATCGCCGTTACTGTAGTTCATCCCTTGGACCACCATCTCGAGACTCGGACGGACCATGCGCTTCTTCGGACGGGTGAAAGTGCGAGAGTCGCACTTCTGACGCTGCAGGCCTGCAAAGAATTATTAAACTAATTAATTTGAGTATAAAATACCAACATACACGATTAACCCACTTAGTCTCAGAGAGTCATCTATCGGCACACTCACATAGACTTTTTTTGTATATGAATACCGCACAAGAGTCCCAACTGGTCCCAACCGTCTGGAGTCAGTAAGACTATGGCATCCCCAATTGGGGTATGTTGTAAGGCTGAAGGTAATGGGGAAGAGAAGGAGTTGGGAGAGAGGAAGGTGGGCAAGTACCTGGCTATTCATCTGGTCACCAAGCACGGCTGAAGCCATTGCAAGCAACATTTTAATTTTGAATGGTGGTCTTTCACCAGGGTGATACTGAAAATATCTACTACTCTGGAACGTACCGCAAATATACTATATATGTATTATTTTTAATGAATAAATTGTAAAGTGACACAAATTAATTGAATAGAATATAATATATTTATTATTATAATATTATTTCAACTAGGTTTAAACAGAATATGTTTGAAAGATTGGTAGGCTTGACTATAAGAAAGGACGACGGGATTGTCGAACCTATTGACTCGATGGCTTTAGTCAGCATCTGACAAACAAGTTGTGTGGAAGGTCCGTTAGTTCTACAAAAGAGCGAAGCCCTATAAATGGTCACTAACACTTAAATTGGGCGAGGCCCAACCAAAATCTGCGTGTGGGGCCTAGTTGGCGGATTTTTATCTGCAAGTGTAAGATGGTTTACATAGTAAAACAAAGCTGCTAAAATAATTTGGAAATTTATTCATTCCAAAACTTCAATATTACTTAATTGAACTATTAATGACTCACAAATGTTTTATTTCATATATTGATTGATAATATGATTTATCATCACAGATAAAATAAAGTGGATTGCTAAAATAATATTATAGGTATAAAAGATAAGAATACAATTGAAAATATTAATTAACAAGGTTAGGTTAATTTAATTTTCAACTGTTTAAATAATTATTGAAGCAGCAATGTATTAAACACACAAACTTATTTACATTGAAAAAACGTGTTTTGACCGAAAATGAAGAAAATGAAAAAAAAAAATTCCCACACAACAATCAAATTAGTCCAATCAAGCGTAAACAATTTTTATAGGCATCTAGATTAAAAACGAAATATAATATTATGCAGCTGTTAGCACACTAACATAGTGAAACTGTAAAAATGCAGTCTGATATGGTGGCAGGCCATATACGGAGGAATTAGAAACATTATTATCGTACGGAAAAGGGAATATGTATGGCCTGAACTTGAAACCTGATCTTGCCAATGCTAAGCCCACACGCCTGTAGGCGTATTATAACCTAGGAGGCCTAAACAAAATCAAATAACTACACTAGACTCTCTTTTTACACGGTGGATACATTCCACGAAATACCGTGTAAAAAAAAAAAAGTTAAACAAAAAAATTATGTTGGATAGGTTTCCTTATATAAAAATCAAATCAGAATGTCAAAAAACATAATTAATTATTGTTTATCGTATCTTAATTTAAAAATAAAAAAGTGGTAATATGTCCGGTCAGTGGCTGAGTTGGCATCGCGTTTGGGTCTCACCCAGGCGTCGTGAGTTTAATTTCTCGGCTGGCTAAGTCCTCCATTACGACACAAGCAACATCTTCCTGTGCTTACTGTGATGGTAGTAGGAGATTTTCAAATATTGTCAGGTTATTCGTAATCAGGGAATATTTGTCTTTCTTTGTAAAAAAATTAAAAATAAAGATTATTCACTATCAGACAATAGACAAACCCGTTTACGCACATTTGGCACAACATCGCTTTTATCACTTGAGGTATCCGGAGCCTGTGAGATATTTCTTGCCAAATTTTCGGGTTACTGGGTTTAAGAAAAAATTCTTTTTTCAATCTATGTGTGGTTCCTTGTATGACTCTTGGTAATGAGCCATGCAAGCGGTCAAATCACTTTGAAATTGTAGACCTCGTCCTATGTTGTGATCATTTGTTACAAAATTATTTACAATTTATTAGCCAATTGCAGGCTTTCAAGGATTGAATATGCTGTTATTGGACCTCCTTTATCAACGTCACTACTTTCCTTGGGGTTGGTGTGGTCCTCTAAAACAGTTTCGAGTATTTCTGACCCGTTGAGAACTTCATCAGCGGTCAATTGAATGATATGTTCAATTGCAAGTTCTTCAAAAGCCTTCTCGACAAGTTGAATGTTTTGTAATTTTTGCGTTACCTGATATTTTAGAATTACATAATTTAAACGGGGGAACATCAAGAAAACAGGTTACTACACACAGATCACACTAGGCGTCCGTGATGTTCGCAATTCCCGCCCCGCTTTATCCTACCCCCCTTCTGCATACCTCTCTGCGCATAGTACTGGGTATAAGTACATGCAAGGGATGTAGCATTGTGTGATTTCGTAAAAACAGAGTTCAGTGTACAATATAAAATTTGGTGGAAATATTTAAACATTTATTTTTCATGCAACTGCAGGCAAATCATATTAAGGAGCACAATTGAATGTATTTGTATACACCGATAGTATCGCTAGCAAGAATCAAAATCGTTCAAACTAGTTTGGAACGATATTATTTGGATACTGGATGAGTAGCGACGTTTGTCATAATCTTCGAATATTGTCATTGTAATTTGATTACGTCGAGGTAGTTAAGTTCCTCTCGGTAAAACGATGTTGTTATTTTTTTTTTAAATGGAGTCAAAAGTAAAATCTGGTCATGGTGAACCATTGACCAGCCAAAAAAGGGAAATTTTATATATAATCTTTTAAGATATGAACTTTGAATCAGAAAAAAAAAGAGTAAAGTTTCTACACCAGCACAGCTAGTTGCCAAATCAACTGGCATATTTCTACAGGATCTGTTCAAAGAATAGTGTTAAAAATAAATGTTTTCTAGAAGGGCAAAAAAAAATTAAAACATAATGAATAAAAATACTATAGTTAGTTAGTTAAAATAAAAATTAAAGAATAGTTATCGAAATGTCCAGCGTTAAAAAGGTAAATAATAATAATTTTTTGGTCCATACAGTATACCATTACACAAACAAGAATCTCTTTATTATGATTTAACTGTACAGATATATTTTAATAATTTAAATATGGGTTACGCAATTAGAGTTGACCCAAAAAAACACTTAGGATTATGTATTGGTACATAAATATTCATATTGGCCAGTGATGTCACTGAAAAACAGCCTTTTGTCTTATTGATTTTAACGAAAAAGGGATAACTGTAGAGATTCATTAATATAATATTTGAAAATTTTAACATTTATTGAAAAAAAAAATGAAAAAGGGTTGCACTTTTTTTAAGAGAAAATAAGTAGTTATGACAAAAAAAATTACAAAAGATTTTTTTTACGCATTTTATTTTTTTATTTACTGAATAAAATAAAATAAAACCCATTACTGACAATATCTTCTTTAGAAGCATTAAAATAAAAGTTAAGAATTTGGTAAATGCGAAAGTTGTATTTTCATAGTTGACTATTTTATTTAATATCAACATTTGGTGGGTTAAAACACAATTTATTTTCATACGTTACACAGATCACATATAGTACAATTAACAAGTCACATTATACAGTCTAACACGGTATAGGTACACTTTATATCCACACTTATCGACTAGGCGAGGATCTATACGGGATAATATTGGGAACAACAAAAGTAGGATCGATCACGGTACAACTGTTCCGAACTAGCCTTTAACCTTTGCTGTGGGCGAATTACTATCTCTCAAGGGCTGTAGGTAGCTAAGAGGAGCGTGCCTTAGCGAAACTAGATAGTCTTCAAGTCAGATACTGCAATGGTAGTAGATCGGAGGGTCGGGGTAGCCAGCTGAGGGAGGGTACGAGCCAGAGCGAGCGGACAGGAGAACTGTGTGTTGTAAGGGTGAGTTTTCGCTTATAAGGACTTCGTCCCGGTTCAGCGGCGCAAGGATAATCACCCGCCTGGTGGGGATGTGCAGAAAGCCTTCTAGACATCTCGATGTCTCGGTTAAGCGTGAGAGTGACAGCACCATATAGCGAGAGGAAGATAGTAAACTAGCAATCAAAACCCATGCGCTACAGACTTTAATTCACCCACCTCTGTTATATCTTCTCAAAGTATTGAATGTCTTCCCTGAACTCAGAGCAATGTTTTGTATGTAGATATTATGATAATGATGTATTATAAATAACTTATCAATTCTGTAAATACATTCTGAATTATTTATTTTTATTTAAAGTATTTCTGTTTGAAAATGGATGCATCTATATAAACGACATGAACTCTGTAAAGAATACCAAGAAAAGAAAATGTATCCTAAACCTGTTTTCATAAGGCACAAGAAAAAGTACAGCAAAGAGTAAGAAATGAATATATCATTAAAATGAAGTTCACAACACGGCATTCACATCGCATCATTTGTGGTTTCAAACTGGTTTGCTGTTGCAGTTGTTGATTCAGGGATAAGAAAACCACAAGTACAAGGTGATAAAGAAGTTTTCAATTTAAATGCATTAAAAAAAATGGAAACTTTTATTTTAGGGCGTTTTATAAAATAGAACTCATGTTTCATTTTAGTTATTATTTGTTGGTTTTAGGTTGCTTAATCAGAGTTGACTGAAACAACACCAATTTACGATTATGTATATTTGCGCATATGTATACACTACCGACCGGCAGTGGGGTCCTTGAGAAACGATCGCTGAGAAACAACTTTATGTATAGTTTAGGCCCGCTTATTGTTTTTAGCAAGAGAGGGACAATAAGTATATACATTAATCGAATTATGTATTTGAAAAGTTTTTACAGTTATTAGAAAAGTTTTAGAGTATGTTCTTTTTATTATTTTTGAACCCTTGACTCTGTGCAGAAATGGGCAGTCTGTTTGATAGATTCGTCTATCTTAACAAACGAATTGCAATCTTTGGAGCACAAACGTCAGGTGGGAATGCTGGCCTTGTTCTACCGGTATTTTAATGAAAGATGCTCTGAGGAACTAGTGTCATTGATCCCTTCGGCACCAGTGCACAGTCGGGAAACACACAAAATGCACGCCCAACATTTGCACACAGTGGACATTTGTCACATGAGAATGGGTCACTTCTATGGGGTGATGAAATGAATATTGTCGATCACAGAAACGAGAGTTATTATCTCTCAGTCACAGTGTATATATTTAGATTTCATCGCATTATCGTGTAAGAAGAAACGGGGGGGGGGACGCGCTGATGAAAAATAAGGTTGGAAACCTCAGGTTTAGAACATAGCATATACACGCCAAAGAACTGCAGAAAAAACTGTCATTATAATAAACGAGTTTAGGATAGTTAGTGTAAGAATAGAAATGTATTCCTCCATATAAATCCAATATGCTGTTGTGCATAGGGAAATCCCTAGCACGGCGGGTGGAAAATACTAATATTGTAACAACGTAGATTTCATGCAATAAAAAAAAAATAATAATGAAATGTTGCAAATTACAATATACTTCAGGTGTCATTCATAGATAAAAAATTTTAAAATTCCATTAGCATCGTAGTAAAAATTGTTTATTGATTGATTGAGGTAGGTACTAATAAACATGACATCATTCTTATGAAATAAACAAACTTCAGATGTCATCTGTAGTATGATGTCATTCTATCTTTAACTACTATCTTTTGACAGAGTTGTTACGTAATTTATTATGAGAACCTGATTATTTTTTGGCAAAAGAATCATTAATACCGTCAAGAACAAATGAATGGGTGTTCTTATTTTATAACAAAACGTAGGAGATTGGTTATTCAAAATAATAGTGTTATGTTATTAACTTCTGGTGTGCCGATATTGCCCATCAGATACGCAAAATTTGTATCCAATGAATCACGGCGTATCTGATAGGCAACAATGTAAAAACATACTTTCTTTTCGTATATATGTAGAATATAAGCAGCTATTCTGGGGAAACTATTTATGATAGATGTATAATCTGTTTTATAAACATCTAAACACATTATCTGGGAAGACGGTACAATATGCAAAAATATAATTTAGCAAAAAACAAATAAGTTATAAGGAAAATACACTCAGCTGGTGCATGGCGGTTACCCTCGGCACACTACAGAAATATTTGGCTGCGGGAACCCGGCATTTCAAAGGTTAAAGGATCTACTAATAATCATGTTTGTATGAAAGTACCAGTAGTTATAATCTGGGTAATTAGAGTTGTTTATTAGAACATATATTTAGGGTTGTGTGTGTATTGGTATATCTGTTGCAATCGGCAGCGCTATCCTTGCAAAGCATTACAGAGAAACAGCTTTTGTTTTGGTTAACTCTTTGCAGTTCTAAATTATTATTATTTTACCTACCACCAACTCCTTAATTAATTAATTAACGATGATAATTGTTGTTTTCAGATTGTATTAAAAATCATATGATCTGGTTAACAAGTTTGAAACATGTTGTAAGCAAGCAATACATCTGTGAGTAATGTGTTTGCACTAACATTCGCTACGATACCTATACTACCCGGTTTCGTCTGAGTCAATAAGCAGACAGCCAACATAATAAATACATTTTTTAAGCTAACACAAACTATTCTAAACCTGTTATTGTCAATATAAAATCAAGATCGTACATGGTGCCCAGAAACTTAAGGTGTAAGCAGAAAAATTAATATTAAACTTCTTGCATGTTTTTTCCATCCAAATTTTTTGATAAAATAAAAAGTTTTTAAACGCAATGATAATTTAAACGGCAGTTCTATACTTCATAAATCACAGGTAAAGTACGAGACTAACCAATTTAGACTAAGAACCAACAATGGACCCGGCATCAACTGGAGCGAGAAATTGATCCATTAATAATTACGTACAGTACGACTGACAAATGAAATCTTTTAAGTTCGCTGAAGTGAGACGGTGATCTCATGTTTCGGTATCCACTTGAGATATTACATTTTAATACTAAATGTAAAGTATTTAACGATCGTGCAACTTATAGCTTAGAAGACTGGTCTTTTTTTCAGCCAGATTTATTGGCCTTTATTGCAGTGCTAAGTAAAAACACAGTAATTACCATGGGAGTTATTCTCCGGAATGAAGGGTCGAGTTTTGTTTAACCTTTTAGCACATTTACAATTGGCCTTATGTACTGATTTTTTGCTAAAACACTTGTAGACACTTATTCTATATTATCATTACAATAAAGTTTGTAAAAAATAATAACATTTATTGAAAATATGCATTTTTCTATTTGTACTGTGTTTTTACTTACCAATGGTGAATGTTTATTAATTGAGGAAAGTAAAAAAACAGTATAATATTTTACTGTGTTTATAAGTTTAACGAGATATTTACCTAGTTGCATCTTTATTTTATGTATAAAACAGGTTTTAGAACAATAGAAACATGAAAAATGTAACTCTAACTCCTCTCAAATGTCAAAAATCTAGGCTATAATAACGTTGCCATAGAGTGAAAGCCAGTGAGGTGGGAAAATGTATTTTAAGATGGTAGATAAAAACCACAGCATATTCGTAATTGAAAGCATAACACAGTAATTTCAACATAGGAAATGTGTTTTTACTTACAGAAACAGAAATACTGCATTTTTACTTTTCAACAGCGATGAAACAGTGATAACATCAAAAAGAATACCATATTTTTTTAATATGAAAATGAGTAATACTAAATTGTGTCTTATGTAAAACATAAGAAATTTGATACTTCCGATATTCAACTCATTTTTGCTAATTTTGGTAATTACTGTATTTTTACTTAACATGGCAGTGTACAGGTACATGGATACTAAAAATGAATTATTGTGGGAAGTATCACAGACCTGTAGTTGAAATTTGAAATGCTTTATAATTAGAAATTTGAAAATGTTTTGTAATTTTATACTACTCTGGTTAAATCTCTTCCGGTTAAATACAGTCCAGTTAATAGGGAGTCTTCTGAATATTACCTAATTGATTTAAACATATTGATAATAATTCTTATGAATGAACATTGGTAGGTTAACAGAACAATTTGATAAGTTTATTATTTTTAAGATGAGTTAATTAACCAATTATTTTCTTAATGTGAACACCGCACAAGAGACCCAACTGCCAGGAAGCCAGTAAGACTATGGCATTCTCAATATTAGGTTATGTTGTGAGGCTGAAGGTGAGTGGGCAGGAGAATTAGATGGGAAAGAGGAAGGTTGGGTAGTATACGGCTATTCAGATCCGGACACCAAACTCAGCTAATACCATTTCAAACAACATTTCTAATCTGACTATTGGATTTCACAAGGGTGATACTAAAAGAACCTACCAGTCTGGAATGTGCCGCAAATATACTATATGTCAGAATTAATAGACTTTCCCTAATGTACCATTTCAACAGTTGGACTACTTTGGCACCACCCTAGTTCACTGCCATCCAAGTTTGTTTCGCGTGATTTTGACTGCGGTAAGCTAATAATAAAATATTTATAAAAGGGTCAAACTAAATAAACTAACAAAATATTCCATTTTTGTAAACAAGCCGAACCTTTTTTACTCATGTAATAATTTAAAATGGAATAAAAAATTTATATCAGGAGCAAACCTGAATAAATAATTGCTTTTTAAAGTTCATTTAATAAGTGAGGATAGTTAATTAACTATCAAACATTTATTTCGTTTTTTTCTCTTTTTCAAACTAACTAACCATTACTCCGATTCTCCAAAGGGGTGGGCAAAGAGAATAGATCGCCAAACAACTCGGTCTTGGCACACACTCCTAGCTTCATTCGCATTCATACATCGTCTCGTACATACCCTTCTGTTATTCTGAATCTTATTATTTGACTACTTTTTTTCAGTTCATTCTTTTGCGTTCGACTGTGTTCTCCATACAAAATGTAATATTTTGAATATTAATTATCTTTTGTGTTTTACGGTTACAATGGATTGAAGAACAATATTGTATAGGATAAGAATATGCCACTTTAATTGGCTAATACTAAATATTTATGATTTCAAAGAGCATCTTTTAAATCATACAATAATATATTTATTTTTTCCATTGTTACAAAGAGCAAGCGAATCATTTGCAAGGCCAAAGGAGAGAGTGAGATGGCATCTAACCTCCAATAATACATTTCAGAGTAGTAAATACTCTTAGTAATGGTGAAATACCACCATTCGGAACAGAAATGTTGTTTGAAATGGCTTTATCCGTGTTTGCTGACCAGGGGCGCCTATTCCCGTTCTTTTTAAGGAAGATTCCTTAACTTTTTCCGTAGGGTTAAACCCTTCTTACTTAACTGCGGTTCCGATTATCTCGGATGACAGCTGCCAGTTGAATTCAGCGAGCGACATTCATCAAAAATGTCAATATTTGCGATGTTTTAACAAGAGAAAAACTCAATATTTGCAATGTTTTAACAAGAGGAAAACTCAATATTAAGTATTTTACCAATTACATTATTATTTACTTTAAATATAATTAGCTAGTAAACATTATATAGATGTTGACATTTTTGACAATTCATGTCAAGCGCAAATTCAAATGTTATTTTTAGAACTAGAGACAAAAAAAGGTCATGACTATCTAATGAGGTAGGTACCTTTTTATAAAACGTGATTCTTCGTTAAAAGGCTTACTTATGGTATTTAAAAATAAAATAAAAATGTATTAAAATGAATTATAACATAATGTAATTGTTTTAAAAAGTTTTAATAAAATCTTATGTCACTTGAAGATATTTCATCAGTTTGTGTTTTCAAATAATCTCTTGACAATCTATTTAGGATCTTTTTACTATGTCTCACCGGAATTCCGCAGTTAACCAAGAAGTCTTTAACCCTAAGGAAAAACGTAAGGAATCTTCTTTAAAAAGAACGGGAATAGTGCCCCAGGAGAACTATTCTCGTTGTTTTTAAGGAAAATTCTTTATCCTTTTCCTTAGGCTTAAAAGTACGATGCAATACTTGACAGTTGTTATTGTGTTTTAAATTCCAGACGACCGGAAAAGCAAGAATTGCTACCCGATTTATTATTTTGATGGCAAACGAATTTAATTTAATTTAGAGAGCTACTAAAATTTTTGAAGGTCGAAAATCAAAGTACGTTTTTGAGTTACCAGTCGGCTGGTGTTCAACGGATACAAATTTTGCATTACCGGTTGAAAACGCTGGCGTGTTCGAGGTTAAAAATGTATTGTCATTGACATGTAATCGGAATCGCAGTTGAGCCAAATGTCTTTAAGCTTGAGGAAAAGGATAGCAAATTTTCCTTAAAAAGAACCAGAATAGGCCTCCAGATCTGAACAGCTAGGTACTTCCCAACCTTAGTCGCCCTCATCTCTTTCCCTTCCACACTCCCCTTCAGTCTCACAACATTTTGGGGTTGCAATAGTCCCACTGGCTCAGTTGGGACTCTTGTGCGGTTTTCACATTTTAAAGGGAAAGAAAAAGAAAAAAGGGATAAAAAGGAAAAAATAAAAAAACGAAAGAAAAAATTTTTAAAAAGAGAAATAAAAAAAAAATAAAAAAAAATAAAAAAAAGAAGAAAAAAAAAGAGAAAAAAAGAAAAAAAAAGAAAAAAAAGAAAAAAAAGAAAAAAAAGAAAAAAAAGAAAAAAAAGAAAAAAAAGAAAAAAAAAGAAAAAAAAAAAAAAAGAGAAGGAAAAAAATGAAAAAAAAATTTAAAAAAAAGAAAAGAAAAAAAGAAGAAAAAAAAGAAAGAAAAAAGAAAAAAAACAAGAAAAAAAAAGAAAAAAAAAACGAAAAAAAAAGAAAATTCTTTATGGAGAACCACTGCTTTATTCCCAATAGTCTACCAACATAATGAAGTGTAATCCTATAAGGCGCAGACAAACTAGATTATTTTTTGCAGCTGCCCTGATAACAGTGGACTATAAACATGTCTTTCTAACATATTGGGAACCATTCCACTTGGCTTTCTCACATTTGTAAATTTACAGATTTTACTATATTCAAGAATATCGCTTTTTAAAATATATATTTTTTAATGTGAATACAGCATAAGAAACCAATAGGACTATGGAATCCCCAATTGGGGTATGTTGTGAGGCTGAAAGGAGTGGTGATGGGATGGAGATGGGAAAAGGAAGGTTGGGAAGTATCTGGCTAGTCAAATCTATCACCAAATAGCTAAATCAGCTTCAAGGCTAACTAACTAACGATTTACTATGAATAGAATATAAAATTATGTATGGTAAATCTCATCCTTGTTTTTAACATGAAAACTAACATAAATTTTTATTTATCTTCAAACGTCATTATAGATAAAAAAAATTTTAAATGGATTGAAGTTCCTTATTATTGTTGAAGTGACTGTTTTTCTTTTGTAATTTTCCAATTCGGGATTTCATAGACCCACTGACTCCGGGCAGTGTGGTGTTCACAATAAAATAAAAAATACAAAAATTAAAAATGTTATTTAAAATATATGTAGTGTAGTTTCAATAAGAAAGTTAGGAAGCATTATGCAGAAAGTATTCAGCAGAGAACTAACCGGTGGGCAGTTCCTCCCACAATACGACTGCCCACATGGTGAGATGTAAAAAGAGAAAGAAAATTCAAATCAGTGCCAAAGTTTGCAACACGCCCAATGCAAAAATTATTCCACGCTCAATTACACGAGACTCGTAAACTATGCAAACATGCATTTTATTGAGTGCATACCTTCACAATATTTATTTATTTAACTTAAAATGGAATGTACTCGTATGTATATTGGTTACATGTATTCTAATATAAACATAATAAATCTTAAACACAAAAAAATGTGCAATTGAAGTCACAATATACAAATAAATTTTACAAATTACGACATTAAAAATTGCACTACACATTTCATCACTTCCTTCTTAAATTTTCAACTCATTTTCCTCTTCTTTTATATTGGCCGATATTTCTTGGAAGATCTTTATGACTCTATATGGTAATGAGTTTTGAGATTTTGTTTTCTTTCGAAAGGAAAGTCTTATTTCATTTCTTCTTCTTGTCGAGTGGAATGTCCGTGTTGATGTTTATAAATTATTATCAAGAATTCTAAGTTTTGTTGGCATTTAAAAAGAAAAACTATTACATGGCAATATGTTTAAAATCCCTTAACAATATTTTAACTTTGGAATATTTGTTTTGTATTAAAATTATTCTCATGGCTTTGTTTTGTAAAACTGTTAGACCTCTAAAATCCTTCTCTTATTCAAAATATTAAAAGCAAATTCAAATGGTTTTTACTGTTTTATAAAAGAAAATTTCGACTTGCCGAATGTGAAATAGTCTTTCTGTTAGTTTCGGTGATCAGTGTAGTGATCGGTTAGTTGGTTGGTAGCGGGTTGAACATTCTACCTATATAAGTCCTCCATCATTGTGCAATTAGTAGGAGATTTTCAGATATTGTCAGGTTATTCGTAACATGGGAATGTTTTTCTTTATTTAAAAAAATTAAAAGTACCTTCCAGAGTTGTCATAAGTTAAACTAAAAATATTAATTAAGGCGGAGAGGAATTATTTATTAATTCGAAATAATAATATTATTACGCAATACGATTAACATAATGTTTTAGAGAAAAATATTTATTATATTATATTTATTACATATTTTTTAAATTTACATAGGCTTAGCATTTATCAAAATCAAATAAGAAATATGACCCTTTTCTGACCGTCCTGCGTATGTTTTACAAGATATTTTAAAAGCACCCTTGAGGTGATTTTTAACAAAAACGGCGCTATACAAATTATCCCATTATTATTATTTGATGAATATCCTCAAAAAAAAGCAGTGAATGTTTTTATTTAAAATGCGGATAATGAATATTAAAAATAAAAGAATAGGGTGTAGTTTAATTTTTTCATAAACACTAACATTAATATTTTGTTAAATGCGGATTACAAAACTTTGGTTAAGTTTATTTAAAAAAAAGTACTGGGAAAGAGTTGCCATTTTCTCCGCTTTTTAAAATTATTTTAATATGCCAATCTGGAGTGACCTGAAAGGTAAGTATTGTCTGTATCTGTTTGTACATAATAATGATAAACCCTAGCAAGTAATATTTGTACAGCGCCCTTGAGGTGAATTTTTACAAAAATGGCACTATACAAATCATCCAATTATTATTATTTGTAAAACATACATAGGACGGTTTGAAGGGGGTCATGTTTCTGATATGGGTTTGATAAATCGACCCCTTGGAATAACAAGGTTCCATCTGACATAGCAATGTCATGCGATAATGTGCTCTATAAATGGTAACTTTAAGGCTCATTATTACATAACATTGTCGAGTCAGATGGAACCTTGTTATTCCAAGTGATCGAAATGCTAAGTCCGTGTAAATTTTAAAGATATATAAAAAATAATTAATTGTTAAAAACATTTTGTTCATCGTATTGTATAATAATATTATCAATTTTTCCAATTTAATAAATAATTACTCTCCGCCTTAACCGTTTTAATTTTCAATTGCAAAATTGTGTAAAAGTTCAGTGATGCCAGTTCATTCTGATTACTTGGTGAGAAACCACCATTCTGAATCAAAACGTTTCTTGAAATGGCTTTAGCTATGTTTAATGACCAGATCTGAACAGCCAGCTGCTTTCCAACCTTCCTCTTTCCTCCCCACTTTCTTCAGCCTCACAACATTCCGCAAATGGGTATGATATAGTTCTATTTGCTTGAGGTAGTTAGAATTTTTGTGTGGCATCTAACACAAAATAAAATACAGGACACAAGACGTATGGTTGCTACGTTCAAAATTCTTTAGAGAATTTTTTCAAATCACTTTTCTCACATCTTAAAATTTTAACAAGTGCCCATTAGCTTTTGGGTTAATGATGTTATTAACTATCTAAATTTACACTGTTTAACTTATTTAACTTATCAGCTTCAATTTTATTTGCCCTAATATTATATCTTGTTTAAAAGTAACTAATTTTAAGAACAATTTGTACTATCAAAATCTAACTGATGGCCAAGATCGCCTTTAATGGGTGAAACCAATAAAATAAAAAATAAATTAAAAAAACTATCTAACCATCATGCCTTTTCTCCGCAGGGGTAGGCAGAGAGGACAGACTGCCAAACAACTCGGTCTCGACACATACTCCTTGTATCATTCACATTCATACATACTCTTCTGTTATTCTGACTCTTGACATGGCCCGACTTAAGAAGTTCACTTGAACGTGCCATGTCTTCTTTGGGCATCCCTGACTTCTTCTACCATTCACATTCGTGCCACATATTCTCCTTACACTCCTTTCTTCGTTCATCCGCTCTGCATGCCCAAACCATTTTTGTGAGAAAATCACCAAGGGCGCTTTACAACTAATTTATTTACACTATAACTCGACTTATAACTAATAAGTTACAGCTAAGATCTATTATTAGTGGCTTATTTATAATAAATAATTAGTGACTTACAACTAAGATTTATAGCTAGCAACTAACTACTGAGACTATAGATGTTCTTAGATGATACTTTTTTCGTCCAGTTTCCATATGGATTGTCCAGTTCTATGGAATTTTCTATAGATTTTTTTCATAGAAGAGGACAACCTATGAGCGATCTGGATGAAAAAAGTATTGTGTAAGAACATCTTTATAACTAGTGACTTACATCTATGACTTATAGCTAGCAATATACAACTAAGACTTATAACTAGTGACTTAATTAATCATAAATCGTAATGATATCATAAAAACACACCATTTTTTTAGCAAGCAATATTGTGATATACACTATTGAAAATAGAATAATGGAGAATTTAAAAATCGACGATTTGCTTAGATCTATCAGCAATTCACTGTTGGCCAAAAACTCTAATATATTAGGATTATTATTATGATGACAGTTATAGATAAGAAGCGACATTATTAATAATCATAAAATCCAACGAAAATTGCACTATTACGTTCAAATTGACGTACCATATTCGGTGTTGTCCAGGGAAGCAAAATTCTGCTCCAGATTTTGAAGGTGATCAATGGTGTCATAATCTTGCCAATTGCATTCAGTTCTCCACTTCAGAATATCAATATCTCCATTTCCAGAGTTAGTAGAATACAGCCTAAAATATTCACAACAAGAAATTTAGATAAGAAGTCAAACGCAACGCAGATGTCGACAGTAAGCTTGTGACGTTATACACAATACAAAACACAACAATAAAACCAGTAAACCACCGCGTATTTACCATGTTTGATCATTTTCCATGTCCAGAGCCTGGACATCAATGATGTCCAGCTCTTTAGGTGAATTATATTCTAATGAATTAATCATCGTACTATTTCTGTTTTTGACATTTGGCAAAAAAAAAACTGTTATTTTTTTACGAGTTCATATTGAAACTTTCGAACAATGTTTTTCGACTACACAAGCGAGTTAGGAATAAATGTTTTATTTTCACGGCGACGTATAAACTAAGGCATATTAATAAAAACTAAATTGAGAGATATAATAATTAGTATAAAATCAGTCGAGGAATCACAGTTATCAACGGTTCTCTGTGGTTCTCTTTCCTTTGCTATTTGCCTTTCTTTGAACAGCGAAACTCCATAGAAATGACACGGGATAGACATAGCACTACGAAAATAGTTGACAAAATATCCAATGAGTCAACCTCTACAGTCTACAGTAAAACATAAAATTGAGTAAATTATAGAAAATTTTAACGATTTTGAATAATAAATTATATTTTTACATGGCCCAATGGATGATTATTTACATTGGGTGCCAAGTAGGGCCACAAATATGATCAAAAATTTTTGAGAAGCTAAATGGGAATTATTTCACAAAAAAATATACACATTAAAAGTTCTCGAAAGAACCAAGTTTTTACCACAATTTATTGCTGTAAAAAATGCTCATTAACGAGCTCCTATACTAAATCACCCAATACATTGATGGAGGTAAGAAATTTATAACATCTAAAACTTTGTTTTATATTTTTCGATAGACTCTCTCACAAACATTTCGGAACGAGCATTTCACGCGCTGCTCCAGACCGCCACACAGAAAAGTAAAGTACGTGATGATTTGCAGCAAAAATAATTGTGGGATTTTCGGCACGGTGGTCTAGAGCGGCGAGCGGAACGCTCGTTCCGAAGCCTTGCATGCAAATCCGCTAATGTGTTTGTTTTTCACTCTGCAAGAGTTTTTCTGGAAATAGATGGAGAAAAGGAAGACGAATTAATACTTTTATTAATGGGTACAAAACAACTTGTAAATACTCTTTCTAAGAAGAATAACGTACTACCCGCATACTTTGTCGGATGGCAACTGCGCGATTATATATTTGTAAGGTAATATATGACAGACAAGGCACTGGCTTGACCGCGCGGTTGCGCGACCGACGCTGTTGGGCGCGGGGAACTCGGAGCACGCGTGGTCGCGCGTTATATCCGGCCAAATATCTACAGCTTCTACCGCCGACAATCATTTTGAGTCTCCACAAACGACCGACCAAGAACCGTGGCAAGACCCATTAGAGCAAACCGCGCACCTGCGCCCGCCCACCGCGCGGAGCCCGGGTTTTTGGGTTATAGCCCTAAACGTCTTAATTCTTAAAAAACATACAGTCAATGACGAAAATTAATGTATTGAATGAAAAGTTAGGTTTTTATTTATTTTTAATTTTTGGGACACTTAATATATCCTTTGTAATACCTATAAGTAATGACCGAATTCACAGACATACTTTGTTTCTAAAATGTGCATTTCAAGTAATAATAATTCCCAGACTAGACCGGCCATAAAAATGTTCACAAAGGCTAGCCGCGTAGATTGTTGTTCAAGCCGGAAACCATTGTAAAGTACTACATCATAAAGGACAGCAATAAAACCTAAAAGGAAATAAGCGTGTAATAAATGAGCGGCCCGTCAAACAACAGAGGTCATAAAAAGATCCCTACAGATAGACAGGCAACAGAGCTCTCTGACGAGAGGGCAGAGAGTTTTAGTCTTCCGCCCAGGAAGGACAGTTGGCTTGAGGCTTCCGCCCAGGAAGGTTCCTATTCTCGCCCCTCGGAGAGGCTGCCCAGGTCCTCTGACGACAGTGAGTGTTACGTTTTCATCCCAGAAGGAAGTACGATCTACGCCCTTCGGAGATATATTGCAGAGACCGCCCAGGTTCTGCACCACGAGTGAGGTTTACGCTTCCGCCGAGAAGGAATTCCGATCTCCGCCCTTCGGAGATCTACCGTAGAAGTCACCCAGGCTCTGCACCGCGAGTCGACCTCCCGCTTCTGCCCAGGAAGTTACTGATCTTCGCCCTTCGGAGATCAAACCCCGGAGACCGCCCAGGCCTCTGATTATCGCCGCGTTTGTACCTACTCCCGATCTGGAGGTACTTGGATACCAAGTGCGAACGCGAGAACTCTGCATACCCAGCCGCGCTCTGGACTCTGTATAGCCATCAGTAAGGGGAAGTGCCTCTGAACTCTCATTATAATTATTCCACCCTGTCATCCTGTGAATACTCACGCAAAGACGTTCACGAAATATCACACCTGAATATACAAACGTTTACGAGAAAAGTGAATCTCTAACTCTAAGAATCAACTTTCCCGTGTAATTAAGCCAAGTGAATCTCTAACTTTAAGAATCAACTTTCTCGTATAATTAAGCCAGTGAATCTCTAGTTTTAAGAATACAAACTTTTACGTAGATTTAACAAAGTAATTAGTTAATTTTAAGTACAAAGACTTTACAAGTAGATTTAAGTACTTGCCTATCTAGTTTTATTGAAATTTTGTGTGTAATTAAAATTAACTTTAGTTTAATATTAACCCCACGATTATTAAAATAAATGACTTGTTGTACATACCTAAATTGCTTTTCAGTTCCTAACCTTTTTGCGTTATTCCTAGAATGGGAGGTTTTCGCACGATTTTTGCCGCTAGGTGCCGCATGTCCAAGGCGGTCCCATTAGCGTGGGAGAACTGTCAAATGTCATACGTTTTCTGCGCCATTTGAAATAATTGAAAGTTTTTGTCTTAATATCGTAATAATGCCGTCAACTTATTGTTGTGTTCCAATTTGCAAAAATAGGGGTGGACATGTATTTCCAAAAGACAAAGATTTGAAGGCGAAATGGATTAATTCCATCAAACGTTTGAAGTGGATACCGACTCGTACTTCTGTAGTTTGTAAATCTCATTTTATGAACACAGATTATATAGGCGAGAATATTAAGCGTAAGTACCCCCATTTATTTTAATACCTTCTTAATCTTTTCACAATTGAATCCCCAATATAAAAAGTAAGTATAAAATTAAATAAACACGTAAAGAAACATTTTAAATATAGCACAATAATTGTCATTGGGAATCCATTTGTCAATATTTTCTTTCCTCTTTCTCCGTAAAAATTATTTATCAGAAATAATTATTTGTTAACATAGATAGTTCTGTATTTTATATCATGCGAGTTTCCAGACTTTGATCCTTGTATTTTATTTTCAGATGGAACCACACTATTGATACAAAAGTTGCGGAAAGGTGTAGTTCCTTCAATATTTCCCTGGACGAAGGGAGATAATTTGGAAGCCATTAACAGACGGAAAAGGGTTCTGGAACGCGAAGAAAAATGTATAAATTCGGCCAGGATCCATAAGAAACCAAAACTACAAGATGGAATGGAAGAAGTGATGTTGCCTGTGAATATGGAAGACGTGGCAGTGGAAGTCGTATTGCCATTTGATACTCTCAAGATAGATAGAGACACTCAGATGGATGAAAAACTGAAATATCTACAAGAGAATCCTCAAGTCAAACGCTAAAATACTCCGTTTTCAGTATAATTACATACAAGAAAGACGCGGCATCAATTCATTTTTTTACCGGTTTAGAGTCATATAAGAAAGTGGTGTTTGTTTTCCATTCCTTAGGTCAAGCCACATACTGTTTAAAATACTTTTATGGCAATCCCCCCACTAATCTAAATCCCTTTGAACAATTTTTTTTAACATTAATGATATTGAGAACACACAAAACATTTTTTGAAATTGCAAGAATGTATCTTATATCCATTAAAGATGTTTCCAATATTTTTATTACTTGGGTGAAATTCGTGTCGCTGCAGTGGAAAGAGCTCAACATTTGGCCATCAAAACCGAGTGTAAATTTCTTTTCTCCAACAGATTTTTGAGACAAATACCTTAACACAAGGTTAATGATTGATGGCACGGAATGTCCCATTATACAGCCTGCACTACCGACTGCCCAATAAGCAACCCTTTCTACTTACAAAAACAGAAATACTGTTAAGGTACTTATTGGTGCTGCTCCTAGTGGAGTCATAACGTATGTATCTCCAAGCTATGCAGGCTCTGTCAGTGATCGCCAGATCGTTGAAAGAAGCAACCTTACATCCCTGTGTGATGTTGGTGAATCCATAATGGCTGACAAAGGTTTCAATATCCAGGATATCTTTGCACCATATGGTGTCACCATAAACATTCCAACATTTTTCAAAAAAACTAACAGAATCAGTAGGAGTGTTTTAGAAAATGATAGAAAAATTGCCAGCAAAAGGGTGCACATAGAAAGAATAATAGGACTTTTAAAAACATATAAAATTTTGAAATCTCCTATGAACTATACCGAGACAATACTTTCTGCGGATATTATATTTATATGTTGCATGTTGTGTAATTTTAGATCAAGTATTATAGACAAAGATGCATAGTAAATTGTATGTAGTTACCATGATCTATTACTAGTAGATAATATATAATTACATTTGATTGAACCGACTCTTATTTTATTACAATGAAGCCCAAACAAACTAACCATCACGCCGTTTTAGGCAGAGAGGACAGACTGCCAAGCAACTCGGTCTTGGCACACACTTCTTGCTTCATTCGCATTCATACATTCTCTTCTGTTATGCTGACCCAAGTATTTGATCTACAAAGGTACAGAAAATTTTCTGGTATTCTCCCAGAAACTTCTGTGAGCAAACGCAATGAGAATATCTGATCTATGCACCTCCTTCCACTCACGGAAGCCCTAAATTGACTAATCATCACGCTGTTTCACCATGGCGATACTCACAGTGACTTCTGTTATTCTTTCTCTATACATTGAGTGTGCAAAATTAATAATTGCAATCCAAATTATGTGATTGGTGTTATAATAATAGAAAATATTTTGTGGTAAGTTTTTTATTTATTGAATTAAAGTTTATATTATGGATGTATAGCTGGATTGAAGTCCAAATTGCAATTACATGTTTTTTTACACCATATTTATTTACAAAAATAAGTTAGTCAAATAAGCCACAATCAAGTGGGGCTGTTCCCTTTGTTACCTCACCAAAAGTTGTCTTTGTAAATGTGCCTCTTTAATAAAGCTGGTTTAAAATAATCTTCATTAAAAGTTATTAATTTATGTACCATTGTCCCAATGAAATCTTGATCCCTATCTACCTCAATGATTTGAAAATCCTTCAAGGTAAATATTGCTAAGAATGCCTTACATCTAAGAGTGCATAGCAGCTGTCCTTGGATCTGGTAATAATAGTTATGTGTTTTGTCTAACTCTAGCTTGCCCGAGTATTCGCCTAAATATAAATATGGGACAGTCTCCACAGATATGATGCTGTCCTTGGCTGTATATGGACATTTGACTTCCAAAACAGCATCTTCGCCAATCAGTGCATCGGGAGAGCTGGCTAAGAACTGATGTTCAGGGTGAACAACAATTCCGCAGGAAGAGGTGGAAGTATTTGCTTCAAATTCAAATTTTCTCACTGCTGCTGCCTCAAATTTCAATCCATGTTCTATAGATGCTGCTTTGACGTCACAAACTTTCAAAAAAGATTCTGACAGATTTCTGCTATTAGTTTTCACCGTACTTTTGCATATTTTTCCAAAATTTGAACTGGTTAGGCGTAGGCATCGTTCAGTGAACCAGTTCTTTGATTTACCCTGACCTCTAGTAGAGGATTCAATCAAATCAAGTTCTGATTGGGATTTCTCATAACACTTGAGGAAAGAATGTTCAACAGTTTCTTCTCATAAAAATGATCAAACGTGGCATAATATTTGTCTGCCGGGGGGATAATTTCCATGATAGGCATGTGCCTTAAACTTAGATTGTGAGCAGAAAATCCAATGGCTAAATTATTGAATCTAGTTTGGTAATTTTTGTCGTTAATTAAAGGAGCAGGCCTAGGATCAAAACTGATGAGCTGTTGTTGTGACAATTGCCGTTTTTTCAATAGGAGATCTTCCGCTTTTATAGGTGCACCATAATATTTCTTCGGTGTGTGTGAAAATTTTGTAACAAGCTTGTACAGCTTTCTTGAGTAATGATTTTTTTGTTTACACTAAAATCTACTATTCCATGTAGGACTACAAATACATGTTTGCAATGTGCACTAGGCCCCACACCCGCTGCACACTCACATTGCCATTCCAATACAGCATCAGAATAATAACGTATATAAACTGCATACGAAACATGTTTTCTATACTCCGAAGCACACATTCCTAAAACATAGGTTGTGTCATTTTCACAGGCACTTCTGACATTCAGTAAGTATTTTTCAGCATACATACTAAATGCTTTGTCAGCATTCTTCAAACTTTCCCAAGAAACACTGAATTTATGAAGTTCTTCATGCGTCAGTGCTGGAATATTTGAGACCATGTTGACATCTTGAAAATATTCCGGCTTCGGTATGGTCATTTCGTAGGTATTTTCGTACGTGATGCCAGTAGGGTTGAAGTCATGGTTCTTATCGTAGTCTTCGAGTCTAAAATAAAACGCACTACGATAATATTATGTGATGTATTACAAAATAAGTGATCGTGGGAGGTACAAGCCTAACTGTGGTGTTTTTACTAACCTTTCTAAGAGAACTGCTTTTTTACCGATAGTTTTGGCATTACGTCCTTTTAATTCCTCCTTCAATTGAACAATAGTCCACTGACCATAATTCTTGTTCATTTAGGTTTTAAACTGGTAACAAAATTAATAAATCGTCTAAACTACGTCGGGGCGGTAAACAAACTGATATCGAAATAGTGAGATTTATTTGAAAGTAGGACCGCCTTCCCTAGCGGAATTTTTACGAAGCTACTCAGAAAACAGCCCATTATAACCCACTGCATTAATTAGCGTCTTATCACACTTCCTTAAAATTTAGTACTTACTTACCTTTTAGTTTCAACCTATGAACCACAAACCATAGGCAAAACTTGTGATTTGTGATATTTTATTTGGTGTGGTATGAAGTGAATAGTATATCTATGCTTCAGTTTCTGTGGATTTCATTGGCAGTCTGACGTTTTGTATATTTGTACGCATCGTTTGTAATTAGTTTTTGTCGGGGGCCGCCGAATTCGGCTGAAAAGCAGAAATGCCTCCGACCGTACAGACTGGAACTGGAACAAACAATGAACGCGACAAGGCCCAACCCAGAGAAGGAGAAAGGAGG